>JAWPGT010000072.1:0-115304 GCA_034638255.1 Coprinus comatus
TATACCGTTCCAGAAATTGTAATCGGTGATTCAGCCATATTAATTGAACACATTGTAACATGATTGAAATTAAAACAGAAAAAATGAAAACATGTGAGTTCAAACGTTCAAGTTCTGAAGGTACTATGAGTACATAAAAGAAAAGAGAAACAAAAAAGACGACAAAAAGACCAAGGACACAAGGAACAGGAAAACACTGAAGAACTGAGCAACAACACACTACTTGACTCCCCAACAAAAAAAATAAACGGCTTTTGTTTTTACACATGGTTACAACGACAACAAAAAGCAACCTAAATTTCTAACGCGAATTATAACCCTCAAAAAAGGGATGCACCAATGCCCGTTTGGCTATACACACACAAAAAAAAAGATTCAGAAAATATATCACAAAAACACGACACAAGAAGCATACCTGATATACGTCTGGCAGTGTCATACATCAACATTTGCTACAGGGAAGCGAAAACACACAAAATTAGTTACTCTTTTTCTATTTTAATATAACGGGATGTATACTTTGAGTAAATCCAATCCATGGGGATCCAACTGAGGTACAGCTTCACCCACATCTTTCCTCGACCATTGGGGGAAACTAGGTTTATAATCGGGAAGTGAACTAACGCTAGGCCATACATCTTCATTCGGTGTTCCAAGCAATCTGTGAAATATTGAAAAAAAGGTGAATAAATGCGTTAAAATTAATTCATACATAAAACAACAGGAAAACAACAGAAATTCGCAGAAAGATAAAGAAACATACCTGAAAATCCTGAAAATCTGGTCGATTTCGGAATCACCAGGGAACAACGGATGTCCTTGCATAGCCATTTCCGCAAAGATACAACCAACAGACCACATATCTATAGCTGTTGAATAATGACGCGATCCCAACAATACTTCAGGCGCACGATACCACAACGTCACAACCTAGAGCATAGCGTGTAAATGTCCAAGTGTAGATGTATGTGCATATGTATCAATATGTCATCGAAGAGCAAGAAAAGCAGAAGTTAATGACGTTCAAAAGCTTTTTTAAATCTCGACTTGCCTCATGGGTATACGTTCTCAATGGAATTCCAAATGCCCTTGCCAGCCCGAAATCCGCCAACTTGAGGTTATCATCTTTATCAATCAACAAATTCTGGGGTTTCAAATCTCTATGCAGAATCCTATGGGCATGGCAATACAACAATCCCTTATTCAACTGATGACAGAATTTCTGAAAATAGGAAATGTCAATGTCAGATATATACCAGATATAACGAAAGAAGAGGAAAATAAAAATAAACGTGAAGTGTTGAATTGACTGGCCATCAATCAAACCAATTAATCACTGATAGATCACGCACGTGATACTATGTCATACATAGTAAACGGCAAGGATTTGAATTTGGGAAAGGCAAAGCATTCAAATGTATGAGTGCTTTGTCCATCCACAGCCGCAGTGCCAGCGACAGGGACGAAACCTGCTGCGCACGGCATGTTAACCATGAGCCAATCCACGTCAAATCGCGTAATAGAACGCGTAACGACCATCTGTATAAAGAAGCCTACAACATGGGGCAGATGTGTCAAGTGATATCAAGAGAATGGAGTGTTCACAACAAGAATTCAAAAGTATCCAGGGAGCGAATGAGAACAGATAGGGGGATGAATACACTCACTTTCACAATGTCCATTTTGATAGGTCGGCTGGTCTCAATGTACCGTTTCAAGTCCACGTCCAAAAATTCAAACACGAGATACAATTTCTGGTCTGCATGGACGATATCTAAAAGTCTGGAACAAAAGAAAGACAAAATTAGCGTGCAAGACGGAGATAAAAGATATGATTGGAATGATTGATGAACGCCCAGATGCTGGTAGTCAGACATTAACCATGTTTCACGATGGCTTAAACGGGACAATACTGTATCTGAGTCTCCAGGGTAGTGAGCGGTGGGGGTAGAGGGACGAAGGATGTACGAGAAAAAAAGACAGTCAGAAAGTCAGAAGACAACGCACTTTACAATGTTCTCGTCCTTGAGCTCCTTCAACAAACTGATTTCACGAATAGCAGTACTGGGTACACCCTCGTCCTCAGCCTCGAGTCTGATTTTCTTCAATGCCACGATTTCCCCGGTGTTGGAGTCGCGAGCCTTGTACACGACACCATAAGTTCCTAAACACACACGCATTAGGTCAAACGTGCAGATAAAGCAAGAAACATAAGAGCATACCCTCGCCTAAGAGAAAGAATCGCTGTTGTGTTGGACCATGCTGAACAACACCGAGCAACGACAAGACTCACCGACTTTCTCCATCTTTGCATAGCTGTATAAAATTCAGCCGAGCGGCGCAGGGGAAGTGAGAGAGAATACTGACCGGTCCATTGTATGAAGAGATGTGGACGGGAGAATGAGGAAGAAAAGGAGGACAGGGGGGATGGTGAAAGGGTCAGGGCAATCAGTGGAAAAGCGAATAGGACAATGGAGTTGTGGGCGGTGGTGAAGATCACGTAATACCTAATCGATGAGTCTACTTAATGTAATTAATATTTCTTGTTGTCATAACAATTATTCTATTCTACTTTAGCCAGGTCGTGGCCAACTCATTCCCTCCTGCTGCCTTCCAACCTTTGTAACATCAATGTACTGTCCAGGATATCCCTCGTCACCTACAAAATTCTTTAGTTATCATATAAATCACTCATGGTCTTTTACTTACTCCGGTCAATAATATTGATTTCGCTATCATCTTCCTCTTCGGCGTCAAGATCCCACCGGTCGTTGGCAAATCCCTCGGGATTATTAGCTCTATCAACAGCCAAATCTTTCATAAGTCGGTTCATAGAATCCTCCTTCACATCTCTCAAAGTCTTTTCCCGAATCTCCTTAGCTCTTTGAAGCTCCGGAAGGTATTCTCTAGCAAACCAAATATAAACTATCAATATAATTTACCACATGGACCTAACTCACTTTTCATATTCTTCTCTAGAGCTTTCCACAGCCTCAAAAAACTCTTTCACACCATCACCGGTAACACTAGACACTCCCACAGTCTGACCAATTCTCGTTTAATTAACCCTAAACCCATGACATGAAACATATATGTATAATAAAAACTCACCTTCAAATTCTTATAAAATTCATCCAAAACCAAACTCATACTATGCATCAAACTATTCATATACGTTGGCTCTCCTTCCGCATCTCTCGTTCCAGAATGCGTATTAAGTGCATTTTGAAATTCTTCAAAATCCTTCATCCAATCCAATGCAAAATCATGTGGCTGCACATCGGTTTTATTAAACACCAAAATAAACGGCAATTTCGTTTTATACAAAATACTATAAAATTTCATTAGCATATATCGACCTTTTTTTTTTTTGCAGATCAAGAATACAATACATACCTACACGCATATAGCATATTCGACATAAACGTCGCAGGAGCGGTTGTTCTAGGCGTATCAATGACATACGCCACAACTGTAGGCAATGACGACGCCACAGCATCTGTAATGATAGCACCTGACGCAGACCATGTAAAGATTTCTATCTGACCTGGAGTATCCAGTATAACATAACTATTATGAAATGGGGCGGAGAAAGTGCGCATATAGTCAGCCCAGAAGATCGTTATTTTTGTGAAAAGATGATAAGACGTACTCAACATCATCAGCTCTCTTTTCAACCAAATCCAACACTTGATCGAATTTCGTAGTGAAAAGATTCAAAGCCGTCAAAATCCCTCCATTCGGACCCAAATTGTACCTATATCAATCAACAACAGGAAAGAAAGTTCAATTAGTATCCGATTTCCCTTCACATAGCGTGCCAGAACCAAAATATGGGGGGGAAACTCACTGTTTCATAACCTCCGCATAATCAACCGTATCTCTAATATCAATATTCGCTTCATATGGAACAAAAGTAACAGCAGGATCCAGATTCAAAATATACGGAGGTCTTTCATGATCCTTCGTATGTAAATACGAATTAATCCTTTGTACAAATGTTGATTTTCCAGCTCCTGCCATTCCAATTGTAATTATACACACAGGCTTCTTCTTTCCTTCTTCCGATACAGATTCCCGTTTCGATTCTGAGAACGTCAATCCTGAACCTAAACCTGAACCTGGATCTATCGTTTCATTTTGAGGAATTGGAGTAATAGCAGCTGGCGTTGTTGTTGTTGATGAAGTAGAGGAAGTCGGAAGAGATGATGATGATGAATTTGAAGTTTGTTGATTTGTATTCGTATTCGTATTCGTATTCGTATTCGTCTTTGCTTTCAACGTCGACGCCATAGTGTAAAACGAAAAAGATCTAAATAAGAGAATTACATATTCTCTTTGGGGCTTTGCTTACAATTGTTTCATAAGATTTTGATCAAGTGGTCGTGAGAACTATTTCGTCATCCCTTCGGAATTTCCCACATGGCATCAACTTCTACTTAATAATTTCAAATATTTTTTGATTAATGATATAGGGCTATTATGAAACAACGTGACTCTGCAGCGAAAACTCAGAGCTATAGTAATTTTCTTGGTAGCAAATCATGTTGTTCACTATCCAACTACATACCACTATGGTATGTCATCAATCTATCTCTCCGATTTCCTTTAGACACTTGTGAACGCAATTATCAATATCTTCCGTGTCAGTGGAAGGAACGAAAGGCATATACCATTCTTCAAAGTTTCGCCTAACCCGGAAATAGGCAACCCGATTCTCCTTGGCACCTTCTAACAGTTTTGCAACATCAGTTGCGCCGTACAATTGAGGCATATAGAAACCAGATACACACCATAATACATCACGATCATCAACCTTCGAATGGGCCAACAATATGAAGATCGACTCTCGAGTCTCGGTGTCTTTCTCGTGAGAAACTCTAATTTTATATCCGCCATGCAAAGGCCGCATGGGCTGAAATCGAAATCATAATCAGTACCTCTACAGATTTACTACAGAACAGTGGTACAAAAAACTACTTTGTCATCCCCCACGCACAATCATGACACCTCTTCAGACACACCCAACCTGGTTAGTTACTCATTTCTTCCATCCCTGGTTGTCCTCACACATCTGAATTTGAATCCAGGAGCTCTAATGAAGACATCGACAACTTACCCGAGACTGCCGCTGACATCGAATTCAAAAAGGTTTTAGCCTCAGCTAAAGCCGATGCTTTCGAGTTACATTGTGTCAAAGCACGAAAACTTTATAAAGCTGCTATAGCTGAAGCACACATGAATAATTCTCTCGCATTGAAAATTCGAGCTTCGATTGCGAATGCTGTTAACCGATACATTGAAGGACAAAATGATCCATTCTATTTCCATAAACCCATTCTTGTTGAAAATGAATATCTGCATTTTCATCGACATTCCGACTCATGGATTCAACTCTCAGATCCAATCGAGAATATTTTGACAGATGAGGAATATGACCATTTTTTCAATGCGGTTGCTACAAAAATGCAAGAGTGTGTCACAGAGGGAGGTCGTATCAGAGGACCGGGCTAGTTCCCCTTCTCAATGCCGCTACTATTTGTGGATTCTCGGAATGGTACCTCAAACACGACTTTACTGCTTTTCTATCTAGTAAAGAGTTCCGGGGAATACAAAAGAGGGAGGTTTGTCGAAAGATACTTATGCATATCAAACCCAGTGCAGCAGGGCGCATGACAATATACCAAACAATCCAAATACTTTGGTGTATGTGGAAATTCACTTCGACTCGGGAGGAGATGTTTGCTTTGCTGTTGGCTTGCGTCGTACCCAATCTTCGTATTACGAGGAATCAGGATGTCGGAATGATATTGCCTATGTTGTTACAGTTCTCGTTTTTCAGCAGTTTTATTTTATGGCTTCTTCGTACCTGTTGGACCTTGCTCAAGTATCTCTTCCTCATTGGGGTCGTGCTGAATCTGTTACCATACATAGTTCAAGCTATTTTGGGCCGTGCATAAACTACTGGTCTTTCTATAGTGTTCGATCCCCCTACTACTTTCTGTGACGTACATGTGGACCAGATATGAAAATCTGTTCACAGTTTTTTTTTTTTCATTCCTTCCACTTCCTAGAATGTTTTTTTTTTGGCCTTTAGTAAGTATATGACTCTTTCTTTGATGACTACTCCAGAGTCTTCAATTTTTGTTGGTTCTTTCATTTCTCGTTTTTCACCAAGTGTTTCACTTTTATGCTGGACAAAACAGTATATGCCCCCTTGGTCATAAGAAGTTATAAAAGCGCTCCATCATGAAAAATGTTGTAGAACCTAAATGTGTGCAATTGTATAGGTTTCTCGTAGAAGACCCGAGATTCGTTCTCAATTATTTAATGTTCAGGGCTTGGTTTCGGATAAACTATGTATTCTAAGCGGATCCTAAGTTAGTTAAGTTCACTCTCTAGGCTTAATGAAATCGTACGTGAACATAGGTAAACTCCAGGTAAACACCAAGTATCATAGAAGTTAATTTTTCATAAAAGCTTGCGTGTATTCTATTATATATCATCATCATCTCATAAAATGTAAGGCTCCAAATTGCCACAAATTAATAGTTCGGTAGGTTTAGTGGGAATGAAAGTTTGAAACGTATGTATATATATAGTTTTGGTATAAAAATAAGACAAAGGAACTCTATAGACAAGAACTACGGTACTTATGTTAATGAACGATAAGTGCTAACGAAGTACTAATGAGGATCACTTAATTTCCGAGGTCCGTTTTTCGTTTTTACATAAATGGTTTAGAAAACCCGTCATCGGCGGTCCGATGGTCAACTTGTATTACATCCGACGGATATGATCTTACATACCCGATGTCCTCGATACTTCTTGGCCGCCCAGATTGCTTGTCTCCCATCAAGGCCATGATAGTAAGCGTGTAGAAAGCGACATGATCGTGTAGCAAAGCTATAGATAAATGATTGGATTTAGATGATATGCAAGTTGAAGAAATTAGTGTACAAACTTTCGGATAGATTGAAGGGGTATTGCTTCGAGTGACAAGAGAACATTCTTTTCAAGTATGTCATCTCTTGATGATAGTGGATATTTGCGATAGATTCTCTTTGAATATCCCTAACATTCAAGATCATTCGAAGTTTCTATTTGGGGTACAGGAACCTGGTACAAACGACAGGCATCAAAATTCAAGCCTTTTGGTCATTTGAGAGTAGTTGACCTACATTTGCTTCTTTTTTTTTTTTGGTTTGCGCACCAAGTAAGAGCCGAGGTTTTGGATTCTTGACCTCTTTTGCTTTTTGTAAGGAGGCATGTGTTGCCTCGAGGCATTCTTGCCAGCTGGCTAGTATGTTAGCAAGACCTGAGCAAGATCATAAACTGATACCGATACTCAAAGAGCGCCAGTGGTGCTGGCAGTAGGGTCACGGATCCTGACCGAAACTGGATACTGGCCACTTAATTATCATTGATCATCCATTGATGCTTAGTACCTATTGATGATTCTTTTCTTCGTGTACCTTGTCATCGGGACATGATGAATGATTGAAGCCTTGAGGCCTGAGGCTGTACAATGGAGTGAACTTCGCGGTGTTGGCTGAGTCAGAGAGAAGATCAACTACCATCTCTTTCATGAATGTGGAGCTGGGCAGGTTGTAGTGAGGTGCTACAGTAGTTCTATATCAACTTCATCAATGCCAGATATAGACTCGGCTATAAAAGAACTTGCGAGAGGGAGTTATATCAAGCATTACTTCTATTTGTCAACGTGCTTTTGTTTTAGAAAGGATCAGCATGTGAACTAGCGACTGCGGACGCCGAAGCTGAGACCAAAGGATATATTCAATGATTCTATCAATAGCTGAGCCGTGTATCACATGTATATGCCAGTTAGAATTATACTGTCCACCCGCAGCCACAGGTGTAGGTGGGGCATTTACCAATCATAAGACTGCGCTAGGCAAGTATCTGGTACTATATGTTTTCGAGTGTATTTTTGGAAAGAAGTACAGTTGCCAGTATTGAAGGCAACGTGTCACCCACCTTGTACTAGATAGAGTTCCAGCTTCCATGATGATGATTCAATGAGATAACCTGGGTCCCAGGCAAGGCTCCTTTTCTTACACTTCCTTAGCAAGCTACTAAACATTGGCGTTCTAACACCCTTTAACGTATTTACACCGCAACCTACACCTGACCTACGCACCACTCTGATTACGGTATACAAGCGTCATGCTCGGGGCTTCCACAGGGCATAGGACCCAGCTGGGGTCCAGAGTTAACCGTCAATTTTTAATTCTAATTCATCTGCATGAACTCACTTGAGCACCAAGGGACAAAGTGGAGCAATTTTGCTATATTTGAAATGTATACTTATGGTCCATACAAAAGTTTCTTCCAAGTGAATTCCACGAAGTAAAATTAGACCATGGTCGTACACAATCATAATTCGGAAAATATAACAATACATAGCAACCATACAATATGGTGACCAATGTGGGAGTGGAATTCAGTGCAACTATACAACACAAAATATGACAAATGGCCCTGTAAATGTCGCCGAGGAATGATTGTTGCCTTCTTAAGATGCTCTGTACTCGCTTGGAACCAGCTTGGAATCAATTTTCTCTGAATTAGAAGCAGGGACAACTAATCATGTGGCTTTCAGTGTCTCAGATAAAAAAAAAGATATGCTTTTCTTCTTTTGGCCCAAGGGTCGTTTCCACCTGTAAAGCCCCACCTGTGGGACTCTCCATTTTATGATTATCAGAGTGACGCCGAATTATTAGAAATCGAACAATTATTAATTCTTGCCACACTTAATCGTTTTTATCATACCACCCTCGTGTAGTAGCTCCATTTCACACACCCCTTTTCTCGATTACAAAGTCCGGATAACACTGCCCTGGACTGGTCCAGTAAAATAGAATATGGGAAATTATTTGATGGAAATATACTGTGGACTATCACTTGGTTGTTATATAACTGTGCCTCCCATTCTCTCAAATGTCATCAACACTCAGACACCTTATCGCCCTGAACACGTCTCCAAAGCTACACCTGAATAGTAGCCTGATAGTAGACGCCATCTAGACTTACCCAAGACTTACCTGAGACCTTACTCAAAGAGTTCGTTCTGACCTTTTCATTTGTTCCTTTGACCCTCAACAAGTTGTAGGCAAGATCAAACACGTCACCGAGCGCTTTACCTCACGGTCCGTTGCCGACCCACTTGTATTTGAAAAGATAAACGTCATCCGCTAACTAGAGACAATTTTCTCCCACTCTAGAAGTCATTAACCGGTTGCGAAGCTAAACTAAAGGGGGATACAACTTTATTCAAGTCCTGAAAGAACTTCTGAACTTTGACAAGCAGGCTAAAGCTTCTCAATCTCCATTCCATCAATTTCAGGTGTACTGATTTCAAGGAAGCTAAACGAAGCATATAGAATTGATCAAAGTCTGTGGCGACCCTATAAAAAGCTCCCCAGATCTCTTTCACAGGCTATACAATTGGTCTCCATATCACACAATTTTTTTTTCTTGACGCATCTTCACGGTCCTGCATTATTATTACGAGCCAAGAAATGGATTACCAAATGGATAACGCAGTAACCGCTGCCGGACCTGACGAATCTATATCGATTAGGATAGTGAAAGAAGTACCGTCTTCAGGCTCAAACTCTTTAGCGGTGTTGGGGGCCGATCCCGATGCCGGTGTTGATGACTCTATTTCTGCTTCTTCTTATAAAAGCCCAGAGAAACAGTTTGAATGTTACGACGAACTTTTAGAAGACTTTCATACCTTTGCTGACGCCGCTTCCATGAGGGCTACTACCGCCACCTCCACTGCTACTCCCTTCTATAATTTCTCAGACTCACCTTCTTCATCAACTTCCTATTCTCCTCCCCAACTACTACTAGACTGCAACTCTTTCGACCTCTCGCCATTTTTTATTGGTGACGTTTCATCCATGGATTTTCACGTAGACGTAGATATGTCGGGGTCGGATGGCAGTAATACCCTTGGTCTTGGAGGCGGAGTTTATCAAGATTGGAGTTCCGGAAATTGGGAGGTCAATTTAATGGAGTCGGAAATGCAAAAAGCAATAGTCGAAGAAGATTTTTTCCACACTTTCCAAGAATCAATTCTCCAGGAACCACTCGGGTTCTTCTCCCTTCCTAACACTACTACCACCACAACCTCATCGAAATCGAGAGTTAAACAACCCAAAGTTATACCATTTCAACCCGATTTCAATCACGCCCAACCTCTCGAATCTGACATTGGTTGTCTCAGTTTTCCATCTCCACTTCCATCTCTACCTGCCAAAGCGGATGGTACACATCTTACATTACCAGAAGAAGATACTTATGAATATGAGGCTATTATGACCAACATTGAATATTCTTCAAGAGAAAGGTTGGCAGCATGTTGGTTACCACCCAATCGAGACTTCCTTCTACAAGTTTCCGGATCACGACGTGGAAGAATTATGTGGGGTATTTTATTAGAGTGGTATATTGGTGAAGGATGGCTTGTATCAGATCCCAATAGTAACGGCGATGATGAACAAACAAATGCGTACAAGGTTTATAGGTTATCGGAGTCTGGCATAGAGCAGTTAATGAATGTGTTGAGGTCGAGATTGAAGGAGGAGTATACTGAACAGGATAGGCCTATGGAGTTGGAAATGAATGCAATCACGGAAGCAATGGAGGATTTAGCTGTTGCCCGAAGTTCTACTGCTGGACAATCATAACCCGCGGAGATACCTTTTCTTTTTGATCCAGTGAAGGGGAGTGTGCACGGACACTTAGATTATACATCATATATTGTTCTCGTTTTTAAAGCACTCATAAGACTTCAATACATGTTATGAAACAAGCATATAATTATTTGGCTCGGGTATAACACTCAGTAGTAAATATTATTATGGAGTCCATTCTAATTGCATAAATAAAAGACGAGACGAGATTACTAACAGCGTAAATTGAAGAGTATTACGCTTTGGTTATTATGCCTTCTACTTCGGAAATTAATCACTGTTACTGATTGACCCTTTAAGAAATACGCACGATAGATGACCTTGCTCTCGCATCGATAATCGCTTCCGCTTTCATCCAAGCGCTTCTATCACTTAAGTGATCATCCCATCGCTGTACCACGACCAATCCTCTTTTCGTTTCCACGGTCGCCGACTCTTCTTCACTTATCCCAACGGTTATCCGTTTATCCGCATCACCTTCTATCAGCTGTTGAACTTCTCTATTATCCTTCAGGTAATCACCAACAAGTGTTCCACCCTTCTTCTCAGAAATTAGAACCAAGACCACCTTGATAAGGGGAGGGAATTTCGCTATCAAGCTATAAATAACTTGGAGTGATGTTGAGGTGTCAATGCGGAATGCGAAATGTGTTAAGGAGTTGAGCATGCTGAATCCAGCCCATGTCCAACGCTGAAAATGTTCAGAGGCACCAAATATACTCAGATGAGTAAGGTTCTGAAGTATTGGTGCATGAAAGCTGAGCTCCGGGCAAGTAATGAAAGGTTGTATCGTGAGAGAAAGTCGTGTAAAAACTGGGGATTTGTTCATTACGAATTGTCCAAAGTCATTGATATCATCAAGCGTTATATCAAGCGTTCTCATTGAGAGCTCCACACACGCTGACAGACTGGTTATATTTTTGCACCTTGAGAGGATTCTGGCAACTTGGTGAAATGTGATGCCAAAGGTAAATGAGAGTGACTTGATGGTATTGGTGAAGAATTCGGGGGTTTTGGAGGATTCGATTGTGTGAATGAAAGCGTCTGCCTGCGGTGATGATTGGAGCTTAACATGTCTGTAGAGAATAGGTTCAATCCTAGCGATGTTGTGTATCAGAACTGGTCGTGTGCCTCGAACAAGGTAAGTCACTCACCAGCGCTTGACCTCGTGGGACAGTCCGAGCAGCTTCAGCGCCATAGCATGGTCACTAAACGCAGCAAATTCAATTATTGTGCGTTCCAAGTCGTACGGCAAGAGCGGAACATGGGATTCAATAGCGGAGATGCTCATGGTTAAAGAAAATGATGATGGTTAAAGGATGGAAATTGAACAAGTTATCGGAGCTTTTGGCCTTGAGGAAAACACCATCCACTCAGGAGTACGGCAAAGTCATGGGGACGTTGAAACTGGATGCCCAGGAAGTCCGAGCGCGCATTGGGCATTGACATGCGTCAACAATGCACAAAGAATCCCTTGATCCGTACCAGGCTGTACCAGGTCCATTGCGTGGGGGTCACGGTGGGGTTCCGTTCCGTTATTTCCCTAGACGGTATGTCCCGGCCCATCATATGGCAACTCCTTCAACTCCAATGAAATGAATCGATGCACGTTGTCCATCTGAAGCGAAGAGAGTAATCACCGCCCCGTCCTAATACCTTCTGCTACCGCGGATCAGGCTTTCAGGCAATAAAACCCTCACCATAAACACTGGAAATGTGCATAGGCGTCGGCAGCGCGCCGACCACAGCATATGTGCCCAGCGCAAATACGGGAGCCAAGACCATCTATGTCAGGTAGCCACAACTTGGCCTTAGTAAAACCCAGCACGAAGAACGAGTAACACGAGTCGTGCGACCCTACACCATAATCTAAAAATAGCACATCTATCCCCAGGCTGAATGACATCCTCCACAATAAAAGTAACTTGTAAGCATCCATATTGGAAGGAGTAGGGGCTAGTACGGGGCTGGATTCTTGCCGGGAAGCGAAATCGTCAGAAGCCCATTACGGCCCACCAATACTCCGGCTGGCCGCAATCTCTATGTAGCTTTTTTGATATGGGTTCCGAAATAAGCCTAGAGCAACGTGATTTCTAGATTTCTCGTGTAATTGTTTACATAGTGGTACATATTTTGGCTATTAGGGTATAAAGTAAGTCTATCGATCAGGTACTTCTGTTCTTTCCTTCAGACTTGATTTGAAAAGTCGACGATAAGCTCGAGATAGTTAGACTCGTTTTGTTTAAGGACTAGAACTTGAAAGGGGGAATTGATTAATGTCTTCTCGAGTTCTCCTGTTTCTACAAATTCCATTAATGAATCTCTTATCCCCATTGTAATAACAACTGGATTAATAACTCACCTTTGCCTTTTCCCTTTCCCTCCTAGCCAAATCTCTTCGTTCCACGACAGCTATCGCTTTATCCCAAATATCATCCTTCCCATCTGGGGTGTATGTCCAATCTTTCACCACTTCCTCATAAGGATGCACCACTACCAATCCATCAAAGTGCAACTCCTTCCACAAATCCTCCGTTGTACCAATAACAACTCTCCTATCATTTTCACCTTTAATACACCTCTCTAACTCTATATTCCCTTTAAAGAACTCTCCCAAAGTTATAGTGGCTTCTCGAGTTGATAACAGTACAAGGCACACTTGGAGATTCTTGGGTAGGAAGGGAATGAGGTAACCAATTATGTCCAAGGAAGAAGCGATACTGAGGTCGAAAGATAGATGTGTAAGTTGTACCAAGTCCTTGAATCCATTCCATGTCCAAGTTCTAAAATGTTCAGAACCTTGGTAGATATCAAGATGTGTAAGATTTTGGAGGACAGGAAGTGTGAAATCTGGATCTGGAGTACCAAAGAAATCTTGTAGGATAATGGAAAGTCTTCGAAGGTGAGATGATTCATTCATAATGAATTGTTGTAATTCCTCTGGATGAAGTGTTTTCTTTGTATCTGTGTTTGTATCGTGTTTGCGTTTGCGTTTGCGCTATTTTCCTCGGCGTTGGTATTTTTCGAAAACTCGATCCAGGAAGCCAGACTCTTGACTTTTGTGCATCGAGTTAGGATTTTGCCTACTTGTTCAAGGCTAATTCCATAAGCGAAACAAAGGATTCTAACATGTCGAGCAAAGAATTCTGGATCTTTAGACGAATTTTCCAAAGTCCGAATGAAACCTTCTGCTTGTGCCGGGTATTCGATTTTAACATGTCGATATAAAATTGGGTCTACCCTATAAATGAATATAGATTCAATAATCGATATGCGATATAATAAAAATAAAAATAAAAAAAAACTCACCATTCCCGAACCTCTTTCGTCAACCCAACAAGTTTCTTTGCAAGTTCACGATCATGATAAACCGCACTTTCAATCAATGTTCTCTCAACATCATACGGAAGATCGATAGGAAATGTTTGGATAGACATTATCTTCAAAGTTATGGGGGGGCTGCGTGCTAAAGGGATGGGGATAGGGGATACTTATGGATGAAAGACCAAGACGCAAGGGGGGAAGGTTGAGAAATCGACCTCCGAAGACCTAATTATATACCATATACCATCCTAATCAGCAAATTCCCCTCAGCATCATACCCCAACAAATGAGTGGGTTCATGTTCTCATGTAACTACAAACCCACATTCTACTATGCAATCATTTCCAAAATCCATTCGTCCCTTCCAACGCACAAGCTATAACAAGGATGAATTACGTATCATGTATCATATTATTGATTCAAGTGGGCCCCACAACCGAATTCCGTTTTAGCAAATTGTTAAGTTTTTGGCAACGTGTAACTGTGTAATCATACATACACAAACACACAATCAGGAACCAAGTCGTCTTGTGTTCTACTTACCCGACGCTTATGCCTTTCGGCTCGACGGCATCTTAAAATATGGGTCATGTAAGTACTTCTTTCCGAGTTCAAGTACACAGGTTTCCTTCGATGATTCTATGCAACTATAAATATATTTTAGCAATTTCGAAGACTGTCGCCGCGACGGTAACAGAATTCCAGAACACAATAGTATTCTAGAGTCCAAATGGAATTCAGCAACACTACATCATTGCCGTAGTTGTTTCTTCTATGTACTACCTAGTGTTTTGACCAGACTCTTAATGGCATTAAATATGACGACATACTACAAAAATCAATCTGACAACACGTGTATGTATCATAGTAGCAACCTGTAGCAACCCAACTTTAAAAAAAAAAAGTGACGAGAGACCCACATACACTTCCACGACAAATCACCAATCAAACCAAAAAAAACAAAATTGTTGGGAAAAATGTCCCACACAAAAACATCAATGCATCATACATGAACATCTCCGAATCTCCTCAATCATAAGATCCATTTTACATCATGACCGAATCCATTAAATATGATATCAGATGATATCATAAGCCAAGAAGCCAAGGTTCGGTCCCTGTAACCTACTAAGAGAAAAAGAAAAAATGGTAACTAGGATTTTGAATGATCATTCACGTGCACGGTGTTTTTTGTTTCGTTCGTTTCGCACTTTACAAGTGGAAAACTTATGATGACGTACTTCGGCGATATATCCCAGAGAACATCCTCTTTAGATTTATTATTTAACCCTACTCACAGGCCCTGTTTTTCCAATATATTCCCCATTAATTGCTGCGCTCAACATTATAATTATGAATTTCTATACCAAAGTGAAATCGAATACGATCATGATGTACTCATGATTCAGAATTACCAACTCCAGCAGCAGCATATCCTGAATATCTTATCGTATCTTTCACGCTCATTCATATTATCCAAAGAAAGAAAAAGAAAAAAAAAGGAATGCATATGTTAATATACTGCAACACGTCGGAATCAAAACTAAAAATCAAGAGTAATCCTACGAAACAAGAACTTGAAGAGGAGGAAAAGTAATAATCAGAAAATCATAATATAACATATAGTAAGTAAGTAATAGTAAGCTGAAAAGAAAGAAAAAACGCTAACACCAGGAAAAAACGTTCAAAACGAAAGTGAAATCAGAAAAAAGGAACCTAGGACCACTAACAGTAACGAACGACATAAAATATGGAGTTGGACCAAAATAATAAAAAATAATAAAATCGATAATCAAATCAAACCAACCCGACCCTAATAACTTGAAAGCTTCGAAGCTTAAAGGAGGAGAGGATTGAAGTGATATTTGAAGAAAACAATAAAAGAGAGGAGGATTGCAGGTATTTGCAATATTCTGAAGATCTGAAAAACTGAGAAAAACCAAGAAGAGTGGAGTAGAAAGGAAAAACGAAAATCATATATACAAAAAACACACAAAACTTCAAAAAAAATTCACTAACACTTTTGAACGACGATCAATAATCAACTCAACTCCCTCAATATCTTCTAGAACTCTGCAACTGAAACCGCAACTGGAATGGGAATGAGAATGAGAAATGGGTGGGGGGTAAATGATAAGCCCAGGCCCAAACCAAAAAAGAAAGAAAAAAATACACACAAAAAAGATGGTATAAAAGAAAAACAAAACAAAAATAAGGTATAAAACCACGCACGACTCACGACAGAACGTTCGGGTTATAGAAAATGAAACCCATAACCAAAAAAAAAAAATCAACACTAATTGAATATCAATGCAAGGACGAGTTACGATTTACTCTCAGAGAGAGAGAGAGAGACAGAGGGAGAGGGAGAGAGAGATGAGGGCGAAAAAAGGAGTGTTTTGAAAAAAAAATGATGATGATGATTAAAAAGAATCGCAATCAGGCTCCACAGAAATATACAAAATAATAAAAAAAGGGCAACAAGGGCACAACACATAATGCAAGGGCAAGCGGGGAAAAAAAGAAAAAAAAAGAGAGATCATAGGATCATGGGACAGAGAAATAGGATAGAAAGGATTTAAAAAAAACAAAAACAAAAAGCCTTAATTCTTCTCAATCCACCACACAACAAAATTATTCCCAAAAAAAATAGAACTCTTTTGTACTCTTCATTCCTTACTCCTCCTCTTCCTCTTCCAAAACATTATGCAACGGAGCACCATGAACATATCTAGCAGGACTAGCTCTTCCAGTTTCCACCACAGTAATCTTCGGCAACTCCAATTCCATCATCGGGGTCTGATCTAGTGAAACTTTTTGCGAAGGTGGTGGACTACCACCACCGCCACTATTAGCAGATACTCCACGACCAGGAATAAGTGAAGTAGGAATTGATAATGGTGTAACAGGTACAGGAGCATGTGGTGTTGGTAGTGGTAAAGATGGCGAAGGAACAACAAGTTTAGGTGATCCTTTACGTTCACGTTCACGATACAATTCGATTAAAGCAGCCGTTTTACTACCTGTACCTGGAGCTCTAGGTCCCATAGGATGTGTAGTAGCCGCCGTTGTGGTAGGTGAAACAGATGGTGCGGTAGCCACATTACCATTCCCACTTTCAATATTCGTAGTACCAATAACAAGTCCAAGTCCGCTACGAGGTAATGTTAGTAGTAGTGGTTGTTGTTGAATCAGATCCAGGTAATGTAAATGATACCTTTTCAACACGTGGTGGATCGGGTAATGGAGGCGGAAGGGATATTGTTATTGGATTTGAATGTGTATTCGTAGTTGGTGATTCCGTCCTAGGGAATTGATGTTGATTTTGTTGTTGTCGTCTTTTCTCTTCCTCTGCATCCCTTTCTTCATCTTCCATTGTATAAAGTTGTTTACGTTCCGGATGTAAATCAAAATAACCCAATCTCCTTTGTTGTTTAAGTGCTTGACGAATAGATAAAATTTCTTCCTCTACCTTTGCAACTGGTTCCAGTTCTGGATCAAGTACAGATTCAAGCATAAATTCTTCTTCAACAACCTCTTCCTCTTCATGTCTACGTTCATCATCAACACTCAAACCACTCTTCTTCCCAATTCTTGGTACCCTCTCAATCTCATCAACCATCGAATCATCCAAATGCGAGTGCGAATACGAATACCCATCATCCCTTCCCCCAACCGGAACAAAATCATCCTCATTCTTAATCGAAGGTGTCGAATTTTGTGATCTCATAGCAGCCAAAACCTGAGCAACCTCCATACTAACAACATCAGGATCCCCTTTACTATCATGATCTCCCTTTACCATCCTCCCTTCTTTCCCAACCACTACTTCTGTCCAGTCATCCTTCTATTATGACTAGATACAAGAATATCAACCCAAGCATCATCTCTAGACTCCCGTCGTTTCTGTTTCACAGATTCCGGTTCATACTCATTCTCATCCCCATCATTCCTTTCACTATCACTATAACTAGCCATACGAGTTTGAAATTCCACAGCTGAATATTCCGCAGGTACCATTGCTTTTCTATTTGGTGTCAAAGGCATAGCAGAAGGTAACTTGAATCTAGAAGATTTCTTTGTAGTAGATGGCGAAGCAGTGGAATCTGAATACATCTCGTCACTTTTCGAAGATCCAGATACATATTGTTGTGGAATTGGTGGTAAAGGAGGTACTGAAGGAGGTGTAGTACGTGGAGCGTCACTTGGTACACCAGAAACAACACGTGTACTAGCTTTTGAGCCAAGCGAAATGACTTTAGTAGCTGCTCCGGGTTCTAATAATCCTTCGAATTCCATTTCACGATAGGAAGGACTACTTGGAACATGTCCAACAACATAAGGTCGACCATTTAAAGTAGCGGCTTGTTTCCATTGTTTCTTTGGTGAGAAGAGTGAAGGTAAACGACGTCTAGTTGTCGTTTTGATCGCAAGTTGTTGTCTGTACTCCAATGGTACAAACTCTTCAAACAAAATCAAAGTTGTAGAAGTTCGAGGATCAGATCCTCCAGTGACGGAAGTGCGGGAAGGTGACAAAGACTTAAACTCGACCTAACGGAGAATAAGGGACAAATTAGAAATCAAAGACACATCACAACGAGTATAAAGGAGGAAGAATTACCAGAGCCCAGTTACAATCTCTATCCAAGCTTTCTTTACGTTCAAGATCCATCCATCCACCACCATAGATCAAGTCACAGAAGACGTCAACGAAAGCTTCTTCGATAACTTCTTCTTTACCCATGACAGGCTCTGTGTCCCAACCGAACACCGGCAACTGTTTCTCCGTCTTCTTCATTTTCTTTGTCAACTCTGCATCACGGGAAGGCCAACTGGACAACGACAAGGTAACTGGTGTACTAAACTGTAATGTGGCGTTCAATGGAGCATCGGATCGCGAGAAACCAGAAGAAGAGAAGTCATTCCATGACAATGTTTGACGTTTGGTATTACGTTCCTATTTAGCATGAAACACATGTATTAAGTCAAAAGGGCTGACCATTTTGGTAGAGATCAAATGATGAACATACCTCTCTGGCACTTTCTGTCAAGTCAAACTCGAGTTTCTTCTCATCACCAAGACCACCAAAGCCCATCGATTCAAACTCTCCCCATTTCAGATCCGTGAGACTACGGAAACGATCTTCGCCTTCTTTTTTTCCCAACCCAAAATAATCCTTATCCGAAGAGGCAGTAACAGTGCCGATTGTCAAAGCAGAAGACAAAGCAGGTGCAGAAGGATTCCTTTGGGATGCTTTCATACCAGGTACAGTCTCCGGATGCATATTGGATGGCATATTCATACGCTTCTTGTATTGTTCAGAATACCTTGGGGGTAGTTTAAGTGTCGATGGAGCGATTCTTTCCCACTCTCTGGAATTTGCGAGGCCATTAAGAACACCATTACTTGATCTTGTTCGATACGCCCAAGTTGCGGCGGTTCTAACGAGATCAGGTGAATATAGGCGGACATTTCTGCGTACGCTCGTGACTGTGACTGTTTTTGCGCCTTTACGCGGTTGTGGCTTTGCGTTCTTGTTGTCGTGAAAGGGTAGCATTGCGGGATAGCCTTTGATCCATTCCTTAAGACGAATTGGGACGCCTAGAGCGGCGGCACTACCCGTTGGACTACTGGATGAAGAAGCATGGCGTGGCGTATCCTGCCAGCGGATGAATGCTAGAAGCAGATGTTCAGTAGCATTTACTGCTCGGAGGTAGTAGATGTATGCGTGGTGGAAAGCTAGAGTCGGGGGACCGAGGCCGAAGAGCAGGGGACCGAAGAGAGGGGAGAGGGTGGGTGGGGTGTGACCTGAAGAAGGACTGTTTGAGGTGAGACGGGTGAGCAGAGAGAGAACACGTGTTATGATGATCTGCAGCGTAGGAAGTAGCTCTGGAAGGAATGATTCAAAGTGATTTGGAGGATATCCAAGCGCTGAGTCCAATCCATCAGCCAATGCCATCCAACAACACAACCCACGTACCAGCCTCAGAATCCCGGAACGGGCGTAATGCTCCCAAGAAATCACTCCCCGCACATCGTTCCCTCCAACTACCCGTATCACACGTCCTAATCCCCATCGCAGGCACATCCCAAGCTCATGAGGTCCTGCAAACCGCGCTTCTTCCCTCCATGCCTTCTCTACCTTTGTAAAGTTCGGACTTCCACTCGCAGCACACAGGTTGAGGAACGATCGAATCAATCGTTTGATAGCAGACCCAGAAATATCCAGCGCCGTGGTAGAAAAAATAAATGGCGTGGTAACTCCCCCACGAGTTTCTAACTCCTCAACAACTACACTCACTAAAACTTCTAGTTGTTCAATCCCAAGAACGACGTGACGTCCATAAGATAGAAAACCATAGTCTTGGTCCTTGGATTGCTCTCCAGGAGCAACATCAGACTTGGGCGTTTCGAGATTTAAAGGAAGAAAAGTGCCATCTGGGATTTGTTCCGAATCATTTTCATATACATCTCCCTTTGTTAATGCACTCTTTGAATTCTTTGCAAGATTTTTGGCCTTTTTCTTGTCCTTTTTATTAGTAGGCGTGGTGAAAGCACGATTCGAAGTTCTACTTGAAACTCTACCAAACTCGTCTAGCGAGTATGGAGAACCTTCAGTAGTATTGGGAAGTGTATGTGATTTCTGTGGTGTTGAGTTTGTACGAGACCTGGAGAAGAGCGAGGGCATTGAGGAGGAGGAGGAGGGAGGGAGGGGGAACGGTGAGAAAGAGAGACAGAGACAGTCCAAATGATATCAGGGAACAACTACCCCGGCAAACTCCGCAATCAAAAACCGAGAGGATCCGTTTATTAATGAGTGTGTACCTTGTTCAACAACAACTGCTTAAACTGTACTCTAAATCACAGGGGGACGTGTATCCTTCGACATACTGGTGTATAAAGGTCGCGGGAATCCTCCAGTTACAAATGCTGTTCTTGGAACTGCTAACATTCCTCCTCCACCACCATGGTGACCAGCCTGTGAGAAAATGTATTTGTTATTATTTTTTTTGGCTTACGGTCCCTGGTTATTTTGTTGGTTGTGATGACAACACCCACTCACCGATTGAGGTTCGACGAAGCTTACTCTTGCAGCCGGAGCTGTGTGGGGTTGTGAATTTTCATATCCGCCATGACCATAACCATAACCATGTCCATGATGATGTACAGGTGATACTGAACGTTCTGGACGTGGGAAACTAGGTTCAGCTGCAGATTGACTAGATCCTTCATATACTCGTATAGGTCCAGATCCAGGTGTATAATGTGCTTCTCGTACTGTTGGTGGTCCTTGAATTTGGTTTTCTTCAACTTGATACATCGGAGGTTCGCTACTTGCTTCTGTACGATTGCGTTTCACAACTATACATAGTATGATGATCATACCAATGATAACAACTGGAATTCAGGATTTTTGTCAGATCAGTTTTTCGGAATCATTGATCATGTTGTATATCATGTTATGGAAGTTGACGCACATATTATAATGCCGACGATCAAGGATACTTTGGCTGGCACCGTCATCTGTTTTTTACATGTTATTTCTCCAGCCCTGTTAAATAAATAAAAAACTTGTATGAGCACTTGTCGAGAGGTATTTACATCCGGAGTAACTCACCAATTCTGTCGACAAATAACCCTAGCAGAAACCGTAGACACATTTCCAACCAACAACACCAAAACAAAAGAAACCCGCGAGAAAAGAATCACTGTTATGGGCACAATCATATAATCTATATCAAGCTTCTAAACCCTTCAGAAAAAAAATGGAATCCTTTACTCACCCTTACTAGAGCTCATGTCAGACGTCAGTCACAATTAATATCACTATCTCTTCTCTTCTTTTTTCCTGTCCTAATCCAGGGGAACGATGTTGTCGTCGGTCGATGTCGTAACCCTCGTAATAACAATAATAAACCAATTAATCTTCCCGAGTCTTTTGCAAGAAAAAAAATTTTTTTTAAAAAAAATCGTCGTTTACACAGTCCAGCTGTGTATGTGTATATGAATCGTCAAATTCGTTCCGTCTGCCCAGCAGAAAACGGAAGAGTTGAAGAGGAGAAGGGGGGTTGGTTGGTTGGTTGGGAGAAACGGACAGCGAAACTCGAAACAGTTTACAACTCTCATAACCATCTCTCTTAAATAGTAAATACAAATCAACCAAGGGTGTTACATGTTACCTATGACCACCAAACTGTTTTGTCTTGGTTTGATGTGTTTGAAACCATTGATGGCCAGTTTGATAGTAAGAAAACCCATATTATAAATCTGTCACTTTCCATAATACATACGTTTTTGGGGAGGGAAAAACTATAGCGCGCCCTTGTTTAAATAAAGTAATTATTCGGTTTTCACAGGTCGTGGATACCTGCATCTTGCCAAAATTCCACCAATAACTCGTTGAACTTTAATGGAGTAATATTACTCCAATATCATGTATAGAGTTATTAGCGGAGGATTATATGGTAGATGTTGAACGTTGAAGGTTGGATCAAGATTCCGTTTTGTTGTTTGTTCTGCAAATATATAAACTGTAATTTTTTCTTTTATCCCTCAGCCGTTTACATTCACATTTAACGATGAGGTGAGACCGTTACACCATTATGAATTTATATTTCAATGTAGCTAACTTGTGCATCATAAATATACTTTTTCCAGTAGATATGAACCATTGCAGCAGGAATTGAACTCGGGTAGTTTCGAACTTGGTACTTGGGCAACCAACCGATAACTGTGTCTCCAAATTCCAATTCGGAATTCCAAGCATCAAAAGTACCTGCTCAAGCGACACTGTGGAATTCAGTAATTAATTACTAATCTTGACCGACATGGAACACTCAGGCTGGATGGCCCGACTCGGCCAGTTTTTTTTTCCAGTAAAGCCCAGTACTAGTAATTAACCCATCCAACTTCTTTTGCTGTACAAATCATGATTCACGGGTGTATCTACGGTAGGTTAGTAATTTCTAATAGAATCGAATATTTTAATGATTTTATGGTCAAATATCTCCTAAACCATGTCCCGAGGGAACAAAGTGGTATGGTTCAAGTCAAATTCGACTGTAATGTTTTTAGCAAGTTTTAGGCTTGCCGTTGGTCCACTGGTACCGTGAGAGTTGAATACAACACTCAAGCTTCTAGATCGGCGTATGTAAGTAGTAAGGCTCAGGTAAGGCTATAGAGTACTATGTAATCACATCATAACATTCTGGTTTCGAGAATCAGGCCAAAAATGTGTCTTGGAACCGATCAACTGCAACATCACAACTTCGATAGGCAGGGCAGCGCCACGTTCTGAACATCAAACCCTGAGTCTGTTTCCAACGCACCAAAGCAGTGGCAAAGTTTACCACCGCTGGTGGTCCGTGGTACACAACGGATACATCAAGCGTCTTCTAGTACACTTCACTAATCTTAAAGATTCAAAATTCTGAATGGAAAGTAGTAAAATGATATTCTCCATGTTCAACCAACTCGTATGTCGTAAATATAGCTTGCCCTTCTTCCGTATGTGATAACGCTTGTTCACCCACGTTTTGCCACGTGGGATTAAGATTTTCATCTCTTAAATTGCTCATAACACTCTCATAATTTGTGCTAAGTAATTGTATTGATTGATGAATACAATTACCACTACTATTCGGAGTAGGGCCTATAGTACCAACACTTACTCTCTGTGGCCCTCTTAATTCAAGGCGCTCATTACCACATAGAAAAAAGAGGGCTGGGAGGCTAGCCGGATACCTAGTACTACTGAGTACTTCATTGGGGAATCTAGCTCGAATAACATCCTTTGTTTCATTTTTTTAATGCCGTTATCGGGTACCCTCGCTTATCGCGAAGTTTGAATCTTTATAGAGTTTAGTTCCAGCGACTCTGTCCATCAGTAAGGATTCTGGAAAGCTCATGCGCATTTGCCAAAGCAAAACCGAAGAATATATATAGATACATTCTTGGTTTTGTATTATTGGATACAGAAGCTCTACTGCTTATATGTGAGCAAACCAAATCTCACGGTGCTACGATACACTCTTCTTTTAACAAATGTGTGCAAATAGATGGATGGGATGGCGTTGAATTAATAATTACTTCCGGGATCCAAAAAAACCCATCTAATGGATATGCTACGCCGTATATAAGAGCTCTCATGTAATCTCCTTATCACTCCAGCTCCTGGACCATATTACAATGTTTTCTATTTCCCTGCCTCAGGTTACTTTGGTTTTTCTACCAAATGTAAACGTACACTCACATTCCACGTAGGTATATCCGTCCACTGAAGACTGCAACATATTTCTGGCACGATTGGCCTTTCAACAAGTTCAACCCCATGTACGTGCATAGTGCAAGAACAGTTTATTCAGTATTTAATCATGTCTTAGCAGTCCTCCGAAAATACAACACCCTCAACGCCTTTTCAAACGGCCATTACTTTGCCACCAGCGTTTGCCACATCTCCTCTCCCTTGTGGAACTCATGGTCGTTCTGAGAACGAACTCTATCCCATCCAACTTTTACGAAAATCATCTTTAACGTTGTCCCAGACAACAGACCTCTTGAGCATCAAAATGACTTCCCCAATTCATGTTCATACCCCATCATTTCATATTGGTACATTGCATCCGGTTCATGCCACCGCTATCCAAGTCAACAAAATCACCGCTCTAGATGTCACTTTATACATTCAAAGCATTTCACAAATGCCGATGAGTATTCACACTTACTCACGGCTCCCTGAAGTTTTGCGCACCAAGGTAAAACAAGCGTACCAACAACGAGTCAGTGGTACGAGTCTCACTGTCTCCAAGGAGGATGTATGGGATAGGTTCATTTCAGGTAAAGATGTGGAACGAGCTGGACCGTTTGTGGGTGATCTTTTCATGGAAATTTGGGGTTTTGAGCTCTCTGTTTGTGAATCATACTCTATTGTTCACGTTGTTTGAGTAAATGGAATATGTCATGCTATGTATATTATATGGACGTGGTGATAGAAAGTGGTGACCAGGAATAGAATTGCAGTATTTGTCACCATCTCATCATAATCTATCAGCAGGATTAAGAACCAGCGAGCACTAGAAGTTTGAAGGAGTGGTCAAATCCTGTGGTGTTTTCATCATATGAGGTTATGATGATGCTGAATCACACCCATCATATTGAACGAGTGCTCGAAATAGTACTGGGAACCAGTAAGTAAAAGTCCATCATGATGTACTCCGATTCCAAACCTTCAAACATCCCACCACCATCATCAACTTTGTCAGAAAAAGGGCAATTGAATGTACTTGTAAGGAATCCATATTGGGTGGTGACCAGGCTCCTTCCCATCCCCTCGCTGCACGTGCTCGGGAGGGGACAAATAAACCAAAGCAAAGGCATCTAAGGAGGTCCTGAGTGCAGCGAGGGGCTGGCACATTATGTCCTTCGGCCATTCCCGAGTGGCAGTGAGGGTCTGCATACGTAAGAGAATAAGGGTTAGCGAGGTTTTCCATGACTTAACAGATGTCCTAAAACAGTAGGACTACTATGTTCGCCATTATATTCATCAATTAGAGTAGTTCCACAGACTTAAAGCAGCACATGTATTCTTCTACGAAAAAATCTTGTAACATAGCTTTGCACTTAAATACATTGATCCTGGGGACATGTGGTGAAAATCTTCAAAGGAGGCTGACTCACACTGCAAGCTTTCATTCAGAGGATAATTAGAAATCAAGGGAGAGCATCCTGAGAGGTTTCCGAAGAGCTTGCGAGGCGTCTTCCGGTCTTATTGCTTTCTTGTATCTCGAGAGGGCACCTGAAATGTTGTTTAGGCTTGGGAAGTTGGGAAAAAAACTTCAAAGTCAGTTTTGGAACGTTCAACCAGATGTCTACCATTCTATTGCAAAGAGGACACCAGAGCACTCAGCAGATAAACGAGTACATTTCCAAGCTATCTAACTTATAGAAAGAGGGAGTAGACAAGACTCACAAGTGAGTGCCAACTTCCAAGTGGTGACTCGTTTACTATATTTTAGAAAATTAAGATGATTATTGGAAAAAAATAGAAGAGAGAATAAAAGAGATTCGTCATCATAAAATAAACTTTTCTTTGATTTTGAACATCCACCACCTGAGTACCTATGACTAGGCTACTAGGAATGACTCCGAGTCGCCATTCAGGGTATGGAGGTAATTTCAAAAATATATGATATTTTCCATAATTACTAATATGTTTTTGATGACATAAGACTCTCGGCAGTGGCCGAAGGACATAATGTGCCAGCCCCTCGCTGTGCGAGGTTCGTCCTTAGATGCCCAAACTTTGTCCTTGTTTACCTCGCACGTGCAGCGAGAGGGCTGGGAAGGAGCCTGATATCAACTCAGATCGGTTTTTACCAAACATTTTTGGAAATTGTCCCAGTCGATGGTCCAGAAAGTCTGAGCAGCGTAATTGATGTAGCTGTGGGTAGTACTGTTGGGTTTAGTGCAGGCTCCTTCCCAGCCCTCTCGCTGCACGTGCGAGGTAAACAAGGACAAAGTTTGGGCATCTAAGGACGAACCTCGCACAGCGAGGGGCTGGCACATTATGTCCTTCGGCCACTGCCGAGAGTCTTATGTCATCAAAAACATATTAGTAATTATGGAAAATATCATATATTTTTGAAATTACCTCCATACCCTGAATGGCGACTCGGAGTCATTCCTAGTAGCCTAGTCATAGGTACTCAGGTGGTGGATGTTCAAAATCAAAGAAAAGTTTATTTTATGATGACGAATCTCTTTTATTCTCTCTTCTATTTTTTTCCAATAATCATCTTAATTTTCTAAAATATAGTAAACGAGTCACCACTTGGAAGTTGGCACTCACTTGTGAGTCTTGTCTACTCCCTCTTTCTATAAGTTAGATAGCTTGGAAATGTACTCGTTTATCTGCTGAGTGCTCTGGTGTCCTCTTTGCAATAGAATGGTAGACATCTGGTTGAACGTTCCAAAACTGACTTTGAAGTTTTTTTCCCAACTTCCCAAGCCTAAACAACATTTCAGGTGCCCTCTCGAGATACAAGAAAGCAATAAGACCGGAAGACGCCTCGCAAGCTCTTCGGAAACCTCTCAGGATGCTCTCCCTTGATTTCTAATTATCCTCTGAATGAAAGCTTGCAGTGTGAGTCAGCCTCCTTTGAAGATTTTCACCACATGTCCCCAGGATCAATGTATTTAAGTGCAAAGCTATGTTACAAGATTTTTTCGTAGAAGAATACATGTGCTGCTTTAAGTCTGTGGAACTACTCTAATTGATGAATATAATGGCGAACATAGTAGTCCTACTGTTTTAGGACATCTGTTAAGTCGTGGAAAACCTCGCTAACCCTTATTCTCTTACGTATGCAGACCCTCACTGCCACTCGGGAATGGCCGAAGGACATAATGTGCCAGCCCCTCGCTGCACTCAGGACCTCCTTAGATGCCTTTGCTTTGGTTTATTTGTCCCCTCCCGAGCACGTGCAGCGAGGGGATGGGAAGGAGCCTGGGTGGTGACGTGCGTTTTGATTGTTTAAAGAATGTTTGGTTTGTTTGGCGCCTTAGTTGTGTCTGTTTGTGTCTTCCGCATGCAGCGAGGTTGGCTGGGTAGGAGCCTGCGCTTAGATGGTACTTACCAGATAGGCTATCTTCACACCTGCAAGACAACTATATAGCACCTTGTGAGGCATGTCAAACAAAATAACTACATGTATTGAATCACCCTTTTTACTGGCATTATAGCCCCCATCACCGTCTATTTTAGGCGGGCGGCTTGAGAAGCAGCCATACTTCAAGCTTCAAGTCATTTAAGCTTGTCATCAAGATATTCATGTGTTACCAGCAAATGGAAAATTGATTTCATTACCCTGGATTTGGAGAGAAAATTTTTATTACTGAATTCCAATCAGCTGTTTTTTTTTATCACAGAAGGGATAGGAGACTGGTCTTCTGTGGAGAAAAGGTGCCCTGACTTGGGAGTCAGAGAAAGGCTGGATAAAGAAGATTTGACATCAGGGTATTCATTTAGAGGGGAAGTCAGAAACAGAAGATTGGAAATTGATCTGAAGGGAAAAACAGAAGGTTATGATTTGAAGACTCACCTTTACTCCATGCATATGCTCAAAGGCATAATACATTAATGTTTTAACCTGATTCCATCTGTCCGCTGATGTTGAAACTTTTCTTCTCCACCGATTAGCTTTGATGTTTGTATAGAACATACCACCACGTATGTCTCAACCTCCTAACCAAATGCCGCAACTGTTATGATCTTGCCTATACCTCTGTTTTGGTATAGACGATGCTACGATGGACCTCTTCAAGGTGCTCGTAGGAGGAGAATGTCTACTCTTACTGAGACTACTTTCAGGGGACGACCTCTACAGTACTCAGACTGTAGATCACAGGTGTTCCTTACTAGTAAGCCGTTCGTGCAAGAGTTAGAGCTGACTCCGAGTTCTGGGGTTATCAAAGTAGAGGCGGAACAATGATAGCAGAGAGAACTAGAGAGGCAACGAGTATTAAGCTGAAGCTTAATCTCTGTTGCTGTCCATGTATTTATACAACTACGAGTACAGGTTGTAGGCTATGCTTGATACATGTGAGACAGGAGAGTGAAACTATCTACAGCTGAAACAGTGAGTGAAACAACAAGTGGAAGTCCGTAGAAAGTACTAGTCCGAGGCTATACGAAACAGTAGTCCAAGGCTATGTGAAACGAGTAAGAGAAAGTACACTATCGTCCATCATTAGTTCTAATGATTAGTCGTGATAAATATGAAACCGTAACATTATCCCCTTTCTAGAGAACTAGTCCATAGTTCATAAATAATAGTTCAAGGTAGTAGTCCAGACGAAAATAAGAAGGAAAGGAAAAGTACTCAAAGAAAATAGGTCCACGTTTAGACACGTCTGTCATAGCGAGAGGGTCGAGTTTGGTAGGCGGGCAGCGGAGTGGGTGGTCTGGCAGGAAGAGGGTGGCGTACTGCTGAAGTGGGGATTTCCCAAAGAGGAGGAGTATGTGAAATGCGGTGTAGGAACTGGGAGGGGTGGCGGATTTCATCTACTCGGCGGTTGTCTTGTTCATCTCGATAGGTGACTCGGTTAGGTGGTAATCTGGGGTTGACCCATGGTCTGGCATCTCCTCGATAGTTTCCATCGTTCTCCAAATTGGCAGGAAAGGGACACTCATTTTGTCAGAATGGTAGAATGTGGTGAAGAGAATGTGAGGAGTAATGAGAGATAGTAAAGCTCAGACACAGACACAGACACAGAAAGAAGGGAATTGATTGGATAGTTTGGCTAAGACATGAGGGACTTATATATCTACCAGAACAAAGAACAACCAAAAGGGGAGAACAATAAGGACCCTTGCCAGCACACAAAGGGAATATGTAAGTAACATAATAAGGGAAAAGAACATTATGAAAGAGTCCAGAACATCAGGATAAGATAAGTGGAGTGATTAGGAAAGATGGATAAGATAAGGAGATATCTGGGAAAAACCTAACATACCCCCCTGACCAGATATATCTACAAAGAGTCCAAAAGAATGTGAAGAAGATAAAAGAAAATGAAAAGAAGTAAAAAATCCATCAAATCAACAAAGGTCCATAACCAGGATAACTTCCATCAACAAACCTAACCCTAGCAGAAGCAGCAACAACAGGAGAAGATGGAGGGGATGATGAAGGAGAGGATGGAGGAGAGGAAAGGAAGTGGTATACTGAGTTAGCCTGTTGTTGAGTAGATGAGGAATTCCAAGAAGATGTTGATATGACCCAATCCTTTACTTCCTGAGGCATGTTGTACATGCACCTTGCAGCAATATGTCCAGACCTTCCACACCTATGACAATGACCTTCATTAGAAGGATTACACCACCTAAAACCTTTTCCATCAACAGGGACACTAGAAGAAGAGTTGGGAGTAGAATGGGAGGAATGATGAGGTTGAGAAGAGTGTTGGTGGTGAGATTTGGAATGAGGATGTTGGTACTTCTTGTTGGTGACAGAGAATGCAGATTGAGAAGGGAAGGAGGAATCCAGGACATCAGCAGAGGAGGCTGAGGAAATCATGACCTTGATCTTGTCCAGAGTGGGATATGTGTCTTGAGATAGAATGTTGGATCTGATGTGGTGGAAGGAAGAATCCAAATTCATGAGAAGAACATCAATAATCTCTGTATCAGAGATAGAACAACCCAAAGCCTTCAACTTGGAAGAAGCAGCAAGAACCTCCTGAATGTAAACATCTACATGCCTGGAACCATCATGTCTAACACCATAAAATGCCTGCCTTGCCATCATCCTATGACCAAGAGTAGACTTCTCAAAATGAGCTTTAAGAGCAGCCCATGCTTTCTGACCAGATTTAACATCAGCCATGAGATACCAATGTTCAGGATGAACCTTGGAGAAAATAAGAGCACAGAGTTGATTGTCTAATAAAACCTTGTCAGAGGTGGGTGATTTCTTGTCATCAGGAGAGAGTGAAGAGTTGTTGGGGTTGGATGAAGTGATATCTATTCCAGCAGCAAGAAAGACCATTTGCATAGCCTGAGACCATATTGACCAGTTGTTGGAGGAGGTAAGGATAGGGATACTATTGGAGATGGTGAGAGCAATAGAAGGGATAGACATTGTTGACAGTAGAATGATAGATCAGGGGATAGAGTTGAGAGATCAAAGTAGCAGAGTAATAGGATAGGGATATGTGAAAGATGAGGAATTAAAATGGCAGAGTTTCAGTATAGGAGTGTAATGATTAGAGAGCAGTGAAGCCGGGGCCCATAACCTGTCAGAATGGTAGAATGTGGTGAAGAGAATGTGAGGAGTAATGAGAGATAGTAAAGCTCAGACACAGACACAGACACAGAAAGAAGGGAATTGATTGGATAGTTTGGCTAAGACATGAGGGACTTATATATCTACCAGAACAAAGAACAACCAAAAGGGGAGAACAATAAGGACCCTTGCCAGCACACAAAGGGAATATGTAAGTAACATAATAAGGGAAAAGAACATTATGAAAGAGTCCAGAACATCAGGATAAGATAAGTGGAGTGATTAGGAAAGATGGATAAGATAAGGAGATATCTGGGAAAAACCTAACACATTTGTAAGAGGAGCAAGGGTTCGACGAGCCAGAATTCGATCCGAAGTGGGATGAGTGGTTAACAGATAGGTAGTGGTGAATTCGGGGTTTCGGTTCTCATCGAGACGTCGAGGGAGAGGAGTGAGGAGGGAGGAAGTATGTCCGACACGATGAAATTGTAGTCCATGAGCTTTCTGGGTGCCAAAGATCTCGGGAGTGATCTGATCTTGAGCTCTTGTAAGTGCGATGGGAGTGGCTGGTTCCAGGGGCTCGGGAGTATTGAGTCGAGAGACAATGACTGGGGATGTGGGTCGATTCTTGCAAGTCCAGGAATAATGTCCCATGGTATTGCAGAATCGGCATTGGTAGTCAGGGCATGACGATCCAATGTGTCTGACTAATCCACAGACAATGCAACTGTAATCATAACACTTCTTTTCTTCGTCAGTGAACTGGTTGTAGACCAGTAAGGGAATATCCTTCTTCATGATGTCTTCCTTCAACTTATAGACTGGGAACCTTCCAAACCGTTGCTCAAAGTCTCCAGAACCGATGATCTTATCAGCCAGTTCCTTTAATGACGATGCATAGTGAACTGCTCTTGACGACTCGAATGGTGGGTTGGAGATATTTCGTAAGATACGGGCCTCTCGTTGGTTTGGGGGATGGTAAAGAGCGGGCGTGGTGTATCGATACGGATATCTGGAACCAAGGTTGGCGAATGGATGGTCTGGGGCGATTGGATAGGTATTGGGGATGTTGGTAAGGAGATTGGCGGGAGGAACCTGGCTAGCTGGGAGGCTGGGGTTCTCACGTCCAACATTTCTAGGAACATTCGATCCCGTTGGGTCATCTGGTCGTGGAGGGTTGGTTGTGGGGGTAGAGGCTTCTGAGATCTCCGATGCACGGGCGAGGTATTCGGTAACGGTCTCCCCGAGTTGTCGAACGAAGTATAATTGTGCCAGGCGACCGGGTGCGGAGGTTGGAGCATATCGTTCTGCTCGTGCCGTCGACGCAATGTGGGTGAGGACATTCCAGAGTTCATAGAGTTTCTCGAAATATGGAAGGGAGAGAAACTCGGCATTGGATCCAGCTGGTAACTCTCGTGGTGCCTCTCCATCCTCGTGGTAGGAGAGCATGTTTGGATGTCCAACTCCCCTTCTCCAGTTATAGTGATTTCCCCATTCCGATGTACTCGAATTATGAATGGAGGGGGTGGCAGGTGCGCTTCTCGGGTGAATTTCCGTCGCAAATACTGGTTCAGGCGAGTTACCATCTGACCTAGAGGGTGCAGTGGTCGGTCGTTCAATGAGGGGAGAGACTGCGTCTGGAGTTGCGATGCGGGGTATGGGGTGAGCAATGGGTGTCTCTGTTTGATCCATGGTAGGTGAAATGGCATTGAATCTTGCCAGGATGATGGCTGCAGCAAGTTGGGGTTCTTCAATCAGAGTTGTTCCAGGTGGGTAAGTACCACGAGCGATAAGAGTGTCAATGTGCAGGCGATTGAGAATGTGAGGAGGAATATCCTCGATAGCAGTATCAAGAAGAATTTGAACTTCTGGATCGTCCAGTCGAAGTTGGTTAGGATCAAAAGCTGGATTGAAAGCAAGAGGAGTATTGATAGCTCCTGTTGTAGATGCAGTTTGAGGGGGTGTGGTTGCTGGTGATGGAAAGGTGTCGTTGGTGGTTGAGCTTAGGCTCGGTGTGGAAGATGAGTGAGAGGAGGGCAAGTATTCGAGAGGAGAGGGGCCTGAGGTGGAGTCTTGTTGCTGGGTCATTTATATCTGCGAGGGGGGGTAGAGAGTGTCTTCTTTGGAGGAGCCCTTTTAAGTGAAAGGTGATGGTTCTTCTGGTATTCTCCAAACAGTTCCTTTGCTGAATCTGAAACATTCTCTTCTGGTTCCCAAGTATTCTCTGAGTCAGGAAATCCCTTCCATTTGATCAAATACTTCATCTTGTTTCTACTCCTTTTGTGATTGATGATTGCTTCGACTTCCCAGTGTTCTTCTCCATCTATCAAATCAGGGATGGTTTCAGCGGAAGGCTTGTTTGGGTTGATCTCGTTTTGAACTGTGGGTTTCAACAGAGCCACATGAAACGTATCATAGATCTTCCATGAAGTTGGTAGAAGCAGTTGATAAGTCAGAGGTCCTTTGCGTTTTAGGATCTTGAATGGACCTTGACGTTTCGGCTTGATCTTCGATGATTGGTATTGGATGGGAAGGTTCTTTGCATTTAGATAAACTTCATCCCCTTCATTATAGGTTGGATAATGAGGGCGTTTGACACGAGAAGCTATCACTTTAGCTGCGGATTGATAGGCTAGCAGTGCTTCGTGTCTGAAACGATCAAGTTTTCGAACATGATCATCGACTGATGGTGCACCAGATTCTTCCATGACATTGGGGAAGGATGGTGGATTTGTTCCAGTCATAATTTCTAGTGGTGATCGTTTGTTGGCGGCATGGGGATGGGAGTTGTAACTGAATTCGAGAAGTGGAAGTGCATCGACCCAGTCATTCGGTTGGTTGTTGCAGTAGATCGAGAGATATGTTTCAATCTCTTGATTAGCTCGTTCTGTTGCACCATCTGTTTGGGGATGGTATGCCGTAGAAGGTTTCCAGTTGATCTGGAGCATCTCAAAGAACCTTTGGGCAGCTTTAGAGGCAAAACGAGGATCGCGATCTGAGACAATAGTGTTGGGGGTACCAAACCGTTTGTAGATGTTGTCGATCAGGAGTCTCGAAATATCGGCGAAGGTGCAGGTTTTCGACGTTGGACAGAGTATTATCCCCTTCGATAATCCGCGATCTATCACGGATAATATAGAATCAAATTTTCCGCAAGGAGGGAGATCGGTGATTAAGTCCATAGCTATATCGCCAAAAACACGCATGGATTCGGATGGAGGAAGTGGTTGGAATGGAGGTTTTGCAGGATTCCGATCAATCTTGAATTGTTGGCATTGTGGACAGGCTTTGACATAGTTGGTAATGAAATCACGCATTCCAGGCCATTTCACTATTAACTGAATTCATCTTAATGTTTCATCTATTCCAGGGTGTCCTGCGGAATGATGATCATGATGCTGTGCTAGAAGCCGTTGTTTCTCCTTCAGAGTGGGTTCTTGGGCGATTAAGGCAGGTTCAGTTGAAGTGGCGTTTAAGAATAGCTTGTTTGGTAAAACCACAATGTCCATATTTTCTTCGGCAGAGTCAAAGTTATGATCTGGTCGTCTGGAGAGTGCATCTGCAGCAGGAATTTCTTTTCCTGGTTTGTGTTTTATCACAAAGTTGTATTTCTGCAGTTCAGCCCATGTGTGAGCTTGACGACGTGACAGTTTCTGCGAATCTTGCCAAAAACGGAGATTGTTGTGATCACTGTGCACAGTTACTATATGCGGTGATCCCAGTAGGTAGTGGCGCCAGTCATCAAAAGCTTGTTTGATCGCAAGGAGTTCTTTGTCCGGAGTAGGATAGTTGCGTTCCGCAGGTCCAAGGGATTTAGAACGGAATGCACAAGGACGAGTAACTCCGTTTTCATCAGTTTGACATAGAACACCACCCGTTGCAAAGTCAGAAGCATCTGTTTTGACATGGAATGGTTTGTGAGGATTGGGAGTGAGAAGGATAGATCCGTTCGCAAACATGTTCTTAACAGTGTTAAAAGCTTCTTCTGCTTCTGGGGTCCATTTAAATGCTACCGATTTGCGTAGAAGGTCATTTAGAGGACGGGTGATATTGGCATAGTTCCTGATGAATTTTCGGTAGAAGTTTGCAAATCCTAAGAACTTTCTAACTTTGCGTTGTGATGTTGGTGTGGGCCATTCTGCAATTCCAGCAAGTTTGTCTTCTGACATGGTAATACTGTTCTGGCTTATCGTCATTCCTAGGAATTCTATGGAGGTTTTCTCGAATTCGCATTTCTTGGTCTTGAGATAAAGATTGTTTTCTTGGACTCTTTTTAGAACTTCAAGAGTCATCTTGTTAAGATCTTGCTTGTTATCAGAGAAAATGAGAATGTCATCCATATAGACAATAACTGCTATACAACCAGGTTTATCAATGAGGTCTCGGAAGATATGATCCATCATTGCCTGGAATGTCGCAGGAGAGTTTGTCATTCCAAAGAACATAACAGTAGGTTCGAAAAGACCGAATGGAGTTTTGAATGCTCCTTTCCATTGGTCTCCATCAAAGATGCGAACATTGTTATATCCAAGACGAACGTCCATTTTGGTGAAGTATTTAGCTCCACGGAGGCGGTCCATAATTGAGCTGACATTGGGAATGGGATAGGCGTTTTTCACAGTGTGGGAATTGAGATAGCAATAATCTTGACATGGTCTAAGAGACTTTCCATCTTTCTTATTGACGAAAAAGAATGGTGATGCCATAGGAGATTTAGATGGTCGGATATATCCTTTGGCTAGGTTCTCGTCAAGAAAGGTCTTTAATTCATCCATTTCAGCCGGTGCAAGGCGATATGGTTTGTAAGACTTTGGAGTGAAGGTTTCTTTTAGATCAATGCGATGATCACAAGGTCGTGATGGAGGAAATCGTTCTGAGGCCTTCTTGTCAAAGATGGGAAGATATTTCCATAATGTTCTAGGAACTATTTCCTTTGGATCAGAAGATGTGGCTTTTGCATGCTTTTGGGATATGAGTTGGGATGCAGAAGTCTTGGCGTTGATTTGTATGAGGCGGCCAGCCAATCCAGTGTCAAGGGTATCAGGGAGCGATTGTGCAGCAATGCGGAGGTTTTTAGGAACATCAATTGGGTCTTCACTGTAGCAGGTGACTTCATTGATTGTGATGGAATTTTCTAGTTGGGAGCAAGAGATGGTTCTAGAAGATGGTGAACGCCATCGGAATGTTTTGGCAGTCCAATCAATGTCGGGATTGTACTGTTCCAAAAAGGAAAACCCTAGAATAGCGGGGTGTTTTCCAATTCCAATAACATAGGCATCTGTCTTGATGTTTCGACCATCAATGATACATTCCACAACTACTTTCTCAGTGATTGTTCCACTGATGTTTTCTGTTCCATCAACATTCGTAACAGCGATTGGGGGTTCCACAGAGATTCGTTGGAGGTTAAGGGAGTGTGCGGTTTTCTCGGAAATGAAGTTTCCTTGAGCTCCTGAATCAATCAGGGCATTGAGGGTGGCGATCTGGTGGGAGCAGTGATTTTGAAGATAGATGGGTAGATAAATAGATTTTTCGTTGCGGGATAGGATAAGAGGAATAACGGAAATGTTCACTGGCGGTGAATTGTCTGGTTCGGGAGAATAAATAGGGTCCGGTATGTCCATTGTCTTTGAGGTAGAGGAGTGAGTAGTACTAATGTCCGATTCATCGTCTGTAAAGGAGGGATTGTCTGAGTCTTGAGAGTCTTCATGAATCACCGAAAGGATAGCGGAGGCTGGATGGGTTCGACTTGTCGCCTTAAGCAAAACCCGGCCTAAAAATTTAAATCTTCTTCATCTTCAATCAGTGTTGATGCCACTTTCATGAAGCTTCGGAATTTGTCAATTCCATTGTTCTTCTTCTTCTTTTTGAAAGGTCTGTTTGATGAGGATGATTTCTTGTTGCGGGGTTTGGAGGATGAGGATTGACGTTTGGGGCATTCTCGGAAGAAATGTCCAGCATTTCCACAGGAGAAGCAGACTCCTCGGCTACGACGTTCCTTTTGTCGTTCCGTAAGGACCATTCCAAGAATTAATTCAGCTTCGTTTTCTTTGTCAGATTCTTCTGAATCAGAAGAATCGAAATCTGGGATTCCGACTTCTTCATATTCATCGTCATCATATCGTCCAGCAGCATCAATCTCCATTGGTTCTCCTTGGGGTAGTTTGGAGATGTTGAAGTTGTGTCTCTGGTAGCTTTTTGGAGGACGAGGTTTGTGGTTGATCTGACGGATAGCTTGATCAAGTTGGGTGGCAATGGTAGTCCATTCATCGAATGTAGTTGGTTGAGGGTAGCGAAGAGCAATGGCTTCTCGGATTTTAGGAGGGAGGGTGGAACGGAATGAATCGACTTTGTAGGCGTCATTGTCAATTCCAGCTAAGTCAAGAAGTTGTTTGACATTATTAACATGATCTTCCATATTTTGCCAAGGAAGCATGCGATAAGTTTTGAGCTTGTTGCGAGCATCGGCGGCTTCAGCATGGGGTTGGAAAGCTCGGTCAAGACTTGCGATGAAATCACGCCATGTTCCATATCTGTATGTTCCAGCTTCATCTTTATGAGAACTCAAGTATTGCCTTCGGAAATGACCACAACTCCCATGAGTTAATAATTGGAGAACAACTGGTATGGCTTGTTCTGTTTGGATAGCACCGTTTCGAAAGTATTTGGGTTTCGATTGTAGGGCAAGAATGATGCTATCTTTCCAATTCTCATAATGGATGGGTTTTCCATCAAACTTTTCGATTGGGATATCGAATTTTCCATTGTAGTTTTCTTCGGTAGGTTGGTCAGTCATTCTGGAGGGAGGGCGAGCTGGGTTTCTGGGTGTAGGTGATTGAGCACGAGAGTGGGTTTGTGAATTTGAATGGATAGAAGCGTCGTCAGGTGATGAGGGATTGGGATTGGGAGGATGAGTTCGGATAGGTGATGATGTAGGGAATAAATCTAGAGCAATGATCTTGTCGCGGACTGCGTTTCTGAGGTTTGCAAGTTCGTTGCTGTAGAATAGAGTTTTGGTTTTGTCGACTTCAATATCGGTTGTGAGATTGGGGTTTTCAACGGTGGGTTGATAGAGTCCGTCAACTACCAGGTATAGGTCGTAGGTGTTGACTCGGATGAGAAGTGAGGTGGATTTATAGGGTAGTAGGAATCGAAAGATGTAGTGGATATCGGCAGCGATTTGAGAACTTCCTGCTTCGTTGAGTTCTTGAAATCGTTTCCAGGTATCAACAAGGCAACTTTGTTGGTCGTTTGAGAGTTTGATTCTGGGCGGAAGGTACCTCCTGATTGAAGGAGTTCCAAAGGTTGTGCTGACCTCTGGGATTCGTACGGCGGAGTCAAAGAGATCAACTAGTTCTTGTTCGTTTGCGTCTCTGGATATGGGTGGTTGTCTGGAAGACGAGGGAGTGGAAGAGGAAATTCGGTGGGAGGCAATTGTGGAAATTTGGGGTGCTGCTTGCTAAAGGCAGCCCTTCTTCTTTAAGAGGGTATGTTCTCAGCCACTACTTGCTTAAGGTAGTCCTGCTCGACAGCGAGGTATGTTATCAGCCCAGATCTTGATCCTATGCGTGAGGGTTTGTGCTAATTTTCCAAATAATGACGGTTGCGGGTTAGGCGGTTGTCAAAGGAATAAAAGCAAGGGTTGCAGAGACTCTGATTAGGAGTTCGCACGGAGTTGGGTTGGGGAGGGTGACGAGTGCAGAGACCTGGGTTAGAGGTTCGCGGAGGAAGACGATGACAGATATCCGGGTTAGGGATTCGTCGAGTTGTAGCTTAATACAATGTTATGATCTTGCCTATACCTCTGTTTTGGTATAGACGATGCTACGATGGACCTCTTCAAGGTGCTCGTAGGAGGAGAATGTCTACTCTTACTGAGACTACTTTCAGGGGACGACCTCTACAGTACTCAGACTGTAGATCACAGGTGTTCCTTACTAGTAAGCCGTTCGTGCAAGAGTTAGAGCTGACTCCGAGTTCTGGGGTTATCAAAGTAGAGGCGGAACAATGATAGCAGAGAGAACTAGAGAGGCAACGAGTATTAAGCTGAAGCTTAATCTCTGTTGCTGTCCATGTATTTATACAACTACGAGTACAGGTTGTAGGCTATGCTTGATACATGTGAGACAGGAGAGTGAAACTATCTACAGCTGAAACAGTGAGTGAAACAACAAGTGGAAGTCCGTAGAAAGTACTAGTCCGAGGCTATACGAAACAGTAGTCCAAGGCTATGTGAAACGAGTAAGAGAAAGTACACTATCGTCCATCATTAGTTCTAATGATTAGTCGTGATAAATATGAAACTGTAACAGCAACCTTCACTTTTGCTCAATGTTAGATCTGGTGTGTAACAGAGGACACAGAGAAGATGTCTCAAAGGTACATGCCGGAACTAGACTGAAAAAACTCAAAATTTTGGAATGGACTTTCCCAAATTTCTGGCAGGGTGCTGTCATACCCTATACGTCATTTAGGCCTATGACACTTATTATACCATCATCCGCTCCAATGCTTTTGACATCTTCTATAATCCTGCCATTGGTCTTGGAGATTTCCTCAGTTGTTTACCACTGTCTGGTAAATCCCTCACTCTTGGAACTCATGCTCACTTCATCGATCCAAATGGTACCCTCTTGATTTTGAATTGTTAAATGTGTTAGAGAAATGGTTGTACATCTTGAATTTACAACTAAATGTATTAATCTCGCATAAGTTATTTTGGAACAACTTCACCATGAAGACGTCAATGTAGAGGACAATGATTCATTGTTTATGATCGTTAACAAGATATCCAAGATTTTAATTGTTTATCCTAAGGATTGTACCACACGAAAAATATATTGGCAGGGAGGGTTGATAATGACTGTCGTACTACGGCTTTAGATGACTTGGGGTTTTTGAAATCTATGGAAATGAAAAGGAAAACTTGGGATTTAATTGATCAAGAAACGGCGGATATGCAGAAAATTTTGCTTGGAATATGATACTGATTGTTTTGATGTGGATTGGAGTGATGATGCTAAAAAGGGGTTGAAGAAATTTGTGGATGATGGACTTGGTCTTGAGATGATTCGTGATGGAAAATGTATTGATTGGATTTATTGATGATGTCATCATCTCTTCTTGTTTTGGATTGAACTCGATACATTCACATAACTTACCCACTTACATATGCATTCAAATACTTGCGTGACAACCGTGTCAGCAAGATACTGACTATAAACGGATTAGTGAGTCAAAGTCCAGTCAATCCCAGATAGTTGATGTTGGATCGCTGACTTTAAATCTAAATTTATCAAAGACAGAATGACTAGCTCCGCACATTTTCTTTTCAGAATTCGGGGTACTAGTTTATAGTTCATACCTAATTGGCAATACTATCGTGTACTATTCCAGTATTTCTAATTCCTCAAGCGACATGAACAATAGAGTACGATTTGCAAGCAAAGCACTCAAATCCCCAAATTTCCATGAAAAGATCACACCCAAATGGTCCAGCTCGTCCCACATCTTTACCTGAAATAAACCTATCCCATACATCCTCCGAGCCCGTGAGGCTCCTCGTCATACCACTGACTCGTTTTTGGTATGCTTGCTTTACCTTGTCGCGCAACACTTGAGGGAGCTGCGAGTAAATGTAGATACTCAACGGCATTTGTGTCATGCTTTTAAGATATAAGGTGATGTCCAGAGCAGTTGTTTCATTGGTTTGGATTCTGTTATTTCTCTATATGCGATACCCGAATACTCAGTCTCAGTGTGATAGAAGACTGTATTGTTCGTACCTATACGCGATACCTGAATACTACAGTAATGTGTAAGTTACATGCGCATATAGTTACAAGTGTTGCGGCTTACCTCAGTCTCGGTGTGATAGAAGACTGAGGCTACATTAGTTCGTGATGTGATACTATATACTTTGTTCGGTCATGTGTTGTTGTCTGACACTCCTCCTCAACGCAAGTACCAATAACAAAGTAAAAATGAAGAAAACTTGAAGTTGAAGGTGGTTAGGGAATGATGGTGGACTACTACGAATAAAATGTTTTGACCCTTTTGTGAAGTTTGAATAATTAAAACGGGTGTGTGTAGAAGGTGAAGGTGAATATGGATTAGTGATGAACTATTACAAATAAAATGTGAGAATATGAAAATGAAAATTGAACGTTACTCCTCCTGACTCCTGAGAACGTAGTACTCCTCCTGATATAGAACTCTCCTCCTCGTGTGTATCAACATACGCCACAGCTTAAGCGTAAACGTTCAAAAGTAGGTCGGGGGAGTGCTTTAGTGAAGATGTCAGCTATATTGTGCTCCGAGTCCACTCGCCAGATGTCTACAGTGTGTCTGTCGACCTGTTGTTGAATAAAGTGATACTTGACATCTACATGTTTCGAGTTGCCATGGTCAACAGGGTCGCCGGATAGACAGATAGCACCGTTGTTGTCACAGAAAATGACTGTTGATAAAGTACATTGGTGTCCTAATTGAGAGATATTGGCGTAACCAGAGGGATTCACGAGTAGTCTCAGCAACGGCAACATATTCTGCTTCTGTGGTGGATATAGCAACGGTCTTTTGTTTTCTGGATGCCCAGGATACAAGACCACTGCCAAGAGAGAAACCATAGCCCATAGTGGAACGTCTGGTGTCAAGACAGTCTGCGTAAGAAGAGTCACTGAAGCCTATAAGTGAAGCTGGGTGTTGAGCAGTGGATTGAATTTCGGTTCCATTGGAAGAGAAAGCATCGCGACCACCTAGCCAGAGTTTCATGCCTCTTGTAGTGTAGAGGTAGCGAGCACACCTTAGAGCAGATTCCCAATGAGAAGATCTAAAGCAGTCAAGATATTGTGATAACTTGGCGACAGTGTAGGCGACATCAGGCCGAGTTCCCATAGCAATATACATCATAGACCCAACAAGAGAGTGATAAGGTAACGATTTGACTTCATCGTCTGGGATATCATCAGAAGTGGGTTTACGCAGTTTGATAGAAGGATCCATGGGAGTGTGAGTAGGTATGATGGGGGATATGAGGAATGATGAGGCAATCTTTTCTATGAGAGCTTTCTGTGATAAAGCTATACGACGATTAGGTCTGTCATGTTCAACTGCAATACCTAGGACAAATTCGAGTGGATTGATTTTGAATTCCCATTTGGTGGAAAGGTCTTTTTGGAATTCGGTCGAGGCACTAGGGGTTGAGGATGCAAGTAGGAAATCATCAACGTGAAGGTTGGTAGCGACCTGACCTTGTTCTGTGGACCTTGTATATGTGCATGGTTCACATTTGAGTCTATCAAACTCGAAATCATCAACCATTCCACTATCCACTGTTTTATACCAAACCCGACCACTTTGCTTCAAGCCATATAAACCTTTTACAATCTTCCATACCCAATCCGATGGAGGTTTGTCTTCTGGTTCAAAACCGGAAGGTTGCTCCATGTATTGTGATTCTGAGTCAGGGAGGGTGCCATTAAGATAAGCTGTTGTGATGTCGAGTTGTTCAAGTTCCCAGTCGTTGACAGCGGCAAGATGACATAGTGTTCTGATGGATTCTAGGCGTGTTGTAGGGGAGGTGGTATCGTGATAATCGAGACCATATATCTGTTGGAAACCTCGTGCTACAAGACGTGCTTTATATCGGTAGACAGCTCCAGAGCCATCAGTTTTAGGGACAAGGACCCATTTACCAGTCATAATTTGGCGTTCTTTTGGGACATTAGAGCGGCATACATACTCGAAGACATTGTGTTTTGTAAGAGATTCCAACTCATTTTCAACAGCCTTTTTCCATTCAGCAGCTTGAGGGGACTTCATAGCAGCCTTCAAGGTAGGGGGAGCAGTTGGTAGGATGGCATTAATCTGATGTTCATCGTTGGGGATAGCTGATAGTGCTATGGAAGTGAAATCTTCAGAGATGAAGTCAGTGTCGGGTTTATCAGTGGAGATAGCAGACGTGATATGTGAACGTAGCAGTCTGCGTTGTTTCTTTAGTTTCTTCCTGATGTGTTTGGGTATGCGTTGTTGTGGTGGGTCTGATAGTGTACATTGCAAAGCGTGTTCAACAAGAGGGGAGGAAGATAAAGATGGTGGTGGGTTGCCAGCAAGTCTGGCAGAGCAACGTGGTGGTTTAACCGTAGGTGCGATGGCATCATCAGGAGTGACGTTTGTGGGAATATCTACGACATGGTGATTGGGAGAGACGTGTGGAGTAGATTGCCATGTTTCGATAAAGTCGACATGGTATGATGATATGACCTTGTGGGAGGATTTGTGGTATAATCGGTAAGCTTTTGCATCTTCAGCATAACCAATCAAGATACACTCAACACTTCTAGGCGCTATTTTAGGGTTGTGTTTGTTCATGATGAGAGTGAATGCTCGACAACCTATTTCGCGTAGATGGGAGAGGTCTGGTTTTCGAAGGAACCAGGCCTGATAAGGTGTCATGTTGATGGATCTGGTATATGTTCGGTTTGTGAGATAACGGGCAGTGAGGATGAATTCATCCCAACGGTTTTCAGGAAGGTCACATTGAATACGCATTGATCTTGCTTTATTCATGATGGTGCGATGATATCTCTCCACTTTCCCAATATGAGCAGAGGTGTAAGGTGCTGTGAGTTGGTGTTGGTAACCATTCAGGGAACACCAGGCCTTCATAGCATCAGATTTTAGTTCACCATTGTCAGTACGGATGATGCCCATCTTTAGACCACATTCACGTTCAGCCATCATAGCCCAGGACTTGAGAGTGGGTAACGCATTTGATTTATGGGGTAATAAGAAAGTCCAAGCATAGTTACTACAATCATCAACGATATTCATGAAGTACTTGCTCCCAGTAGCTGATTTCACTGCCTGAGGACCCGCAAGGTCTACGAAAACTATTCCCAGCCGTGTGGGACATCTGCCATTAGATTGTGTTGAGGGAACTGACGATCGGGTCTGTTTGCCAAGAATACAATCACTACACTTTGTCGGTGATTTGGATAGATCAACCGTCATACCTGTGACTGATTTGAGGTTTGCCATTTGGTAGAGTGAATGAGTATTGGCATGACCTAGACGTTTGTGCCAGACATTGAGGTCTGGTGTTGGTGAGGCAAGGTTGCAGACGTCAATGGTGGAAGAAGATCCTTCAAGTTTCCATAATTTTCGGCCAGGAATGCAGGGGCTGTCAATGTGTGAATCGGGGAGATGAATGCGAGCAACGTCTTTCATGAAGTGGATGGTGCAGGAAAGGTCATCGATGAGCGAGCCAATAGAGACAAGGCGGGTAGTCACTTGTGGAATATAAAGAGCGTTACGGAGTGTGATAGAGCCGGAAGAGCTTGTGACGGTGATATCTCCCATGGCATAGGCATGTGCAGATGAGCCATTCATTCCAGTTACTGTTTTACCTGGAATGGACCGCATATTAGAAAAGTCTGTGATGTGCGGGGACATGTGAATGGTGCAGCCGGAGTCAAGTATGAAAGGATGGATATTGGGTGACTCAGATGCGGTAAGGGCTGGGTCATCTGTATGTAGATCCACGGTGCAGTGATGACTGACATCAGGTAGGTCGGAAGTGAACCAAGCAAATTCTTCCATGTCTTCGATGGACATAGAGTCAGCAAGAAGGGAAGGGATTTCTTCAATAGTGGCAAAGTGAGCAACTTCCTTCTTCTCAGGTATAACTTTGTTGTCTGTTTTCTTAACCTCCTTCTTCTGTTGAGCCTCAAGAGCTTCCTCAATAGATTTTCCCTCAAAACCGCCACCTTTAGAGATACAGAAAGGCTGGGTATGTCCCTTACATTTACAGTTTGTGCAGCGGGGGACAGGTTTTTTCTGTTTTGATGAGGTGGTAGCTAATAGAGCAGAGTCGGTGACAGATTTCTTCTTATCGTTGTCGTAAGATTGGATAAGGGAGAAGATATCAGTGTGGTTGGCATTTCGGTTGCTAGCCATGACGACGTCCGCTTTATTGTACAGGTCTATGGTTTCTGGGTTGTTGAGGTTATGCATGAGAATGTAGAGGATGAATTCTTGCTCCATAGGCATGCCATATGAGAATAGTCGTTTGACGTCTATGACAAGGCGTCAGTATTGTAGTTCAAGGATGCCTTTGGAGTTAGAGAAGGGGGAGTTGAAAAGATCACGGAAGACTTGGAGTTTGGAAGAGGTGGGGAATTGGTCATAGTGGGCAGTCAAACGTGTCCATAATTCTTTTGCTTGTCGGATGTTGAGGAAATCTACTGTCTCCGATTTGCATATGGTGCCTCTAATGAATCCGCATATCATCGCATGGTTCTTCTTCCATCTTTGATAGTTGACTATGTCTGTGTTTGGGGAGGGATAATATTCTCTTCCAAAAAGATAGTCGTCGACTCCATTCATTTCCAAATGTTGTGTGATGTCCTGTTTCCAGTCATCCCAGTTGTGTTTGGATTCCTCCAATATAGTCTTGTTCCAGTTATGAGAGCCAAGGGGTGGTACTGCGTCAACGGTTGGTAGTGTGGGAGGTGGGGGGGGGCGCGTGCGTTTGGTTGTGATACTACTATTGTTTTTCAACCAGTTGAGGAGTTTTGGCAAGTCAGGGTCGGTAAGAACGTGGGCTATGTCGGGGTCATTGAAGATGGGAGGAACTGTGGGGTTGGATGTGGGTTTTCTGGAAGTAGGGTTGAATGGTGGGTCAAGAGTTCTGTGAATGCGTGTAAAGATGGAAGGTCCTGCTGGACGGTCAGTGTCTGGTGCATCCGCACAAGAACTGAGACGAGAGTCGCGTCGTGCATTCGCACGAACGTCTCTACGAGGAGAAAGGGTGAGAGAGAAGTTGTCGTTATCATCAAGAGGTAGCGCTCATGGGGACTGTTCAAGGTCAAGCAGGTGCTCTTCATTGTCGGAATGATCTGAGTGATCATCAGACTGATGGCTTTGTCCATGGGCAGGGACCTCCTGATCTCCAGCAACAGATTCCATGTCAGATTCGTATTCTGTGAGTGGTGACATTGAGAATAGGTCGTCAATACTGAGTCTGGCACTCCTTATCATATTCCTCGTATAATATCACTTGTGAGGTGTCGTTGTATGCGTGTACTTTGAGTTTAATAAAGGCCCATAACCTGTTATTTCTCTATACGCGATACCCGAATACTCAGTCTCGGTGTGATAGAAGACTGTATTGTTCGTACCTATACGCGATACCCGAATACTACAGTAATGTGTAAGTTACATGCGCATATAGTTACAAGTGTTGCGGCTTACCTCAGTCTCGGTGTGATAGAAGACTGAGGCTACATTAGTTCGTGATGTGATACTATATACTTTGTTCGGTCACGTGTTGTTGTGATAAAGATGACTTTCGCAAGAGACAAATTGGATAGAGTTCGCCCCCAGAATTACCATGAGTTCCACAAGGAAAAAGAGATGTGGTAAAAGCTGGTGGTAAATTGATGGTTGGTTGAAAAGGTGTTGAAGGCATTGTAATTTCAGAGTCGGATTGCTGGGAGGGAAATAATTAATAATGAACACTGTGACAATTCTTGTACAGCGATGTACCTGATGCTGAAGCTGAAAGGTCAATTGTGACAGAGAGACTTTACAGTGCCCAGTGGACAAGTACACCTGCAGATGGCGTAAGTACATTTATGTCATTCGGTGGGGGAGCCTAAAGTAACCTGAGGCAGAGTAAAAGTCAAGACCATTGTCAATATCAGGAGTGGTGGGCGGTAGGAAGCTTTATACCAGGAGTCTGAGTTCTTATATACATTATGTTACATCTAAGGGCTCGGATGGCGGCGGTCAGATTTTTCAGCCTCTCCGTGCGACAGTTGCCAGTGAGCAGCTAAAAAAAGTATGATATGGCAGAGTCCAGAAATAAGCTGATTCGTAACATACGGGTACATATAGTAGAGGTTTGCTGTAACATGTCCAAGCTTTCGACAAGAGTGCATCAAAACGGACAAAAAATAACATGGTCTCACTACTGATGTCGAGCGATTCGGCTGTTTCTTGATATTTCCGATGCTACTGGACAGATGAAAAAGCTACCTAGAAGCTACCCCAAGAACCCAGTATAGGATAAACCCATTCGGAAAGATGGTTCAGAAACCCCTGAAATCAGAAACTTCTTTGAAGGTTTCTCAATAAGATATCCATAATAGCTTTGCTAATCCGGAGACCAGTCCGGCATATCAGTGTTCGTCAGTATTACCATGGATATGAATATCCGTTAAATAAATAGAAATAAAATATATACTTTACTCGAAAATCTCTACCTTGGTTACATTGAGGGCTATGCACCTGCAGCTTAACTCCTTTGACTTTTTGGTATCTCCGGGGTTTCTGGGTTTTGTGAGTACATTTATCCCCCAATCTATATGGATATTCCGAGGGGATCTCGCTATACATGTAATTAATTATATTACTATCCACAACGCCCTGTATTACTATACATATATCTCTTTATTAAAATTACTATGTTGAATGAAGATGTTACTAGCCATGGTTTATATTTTCAACTTTAAACTACCCTATAGTAAGTAACAATGCATAATCTAAATCATATTTTTTTGAATCATAATGCGCAGTCTAATACATTCGAGACTAGCTGATTGTTACCGATATATCTCAGGCCCGTGCCACTGTCCAGTCAACGACTTAAGTTTCCACTCTCAAGAAGCTTATTCCTCAACCTTTGTTTTGCATCATTGGGATCTTCTGATCAAGTTGACCGGTGAGTGCGGAAGCGCATCAAGCAATCAATGCTACCGTCTACGTTGGGAAGTTGTTGTTTACCTGTCGTATGTGAGATCCACAACCATGATGAAGTATTAATCACTATTTTTAAACCATGCTCAATAGCAATTTTGATTGTAGCATGTGGGTCATAAGAAACAAGTGTCGTACATACCACAGAGCACACAAAAATCCTCGGCAGAAAGCGGCCGTATTAGTTGCAGCTTGACACATAGTACATCAGGAAACTTGTTGATTCTTCAACGACACTTTACCTTTAGGGGCACGCTCTTTCACCTCGGCTTTAACCAAATGCCTTAGCTTTAATATTTTGGCCACGGCACTGCAGGCTTACAGTTCAAAATTCGAATGGATAGAGCTGAGGGTCGTTGTGAATTCTATTCTCTATGGAGTAAAGATGCAGGAGACTTCGGAGGTGCTCCCTTCTTGAGGTCGAAGTACCCTTTCTATCACAGCAAGTGCATACAGGTGTTGACAACGGAGTTTTATGCCCCAAAAGTTAATGATTTTGATACCGTGATGGTTCTAAAGAAGATGATACTCATCCATGATTCAAATATTCCCTTTGTAACGAGTGATTAGAATAGTGCAACGTATGAGCTTGGATGAATAAGAGCTTGGTGATCATTAGATGCGAGCAAAGACAGATTTAAATTGTCAAGCTTATTTTTAGTAGATATTTTCATCCTTACCAAGAAGAATTCGTCGGTTGACGAACAATCATTAGGCTGAGAGAAGAAGGTTGGGGCATCGATCCCTGGACCCTGATAAGAAGGCTTGGACGACTTATTTACGAATAACGTAGTGGTAGTGGTCTTAACAGTTTGTCGTCGTTACCGGATGGTGGAATTAGACTTGTGCAACAACAACCGAAGTGGGGTGGTATGTAATGCCAATAACTTCAAAAGGCCTCTTTGACCTGTATGATAATGATGTCATACTTTCTCTTTTGATTGTCATGAATTTCTCTTTGATTAGTAAGGCACCATAGCCTTATCGGCAATTGAGCGCTTGGAAATGGGAATGTATTGCACGCTCAGACCAGTCGAGTCATATAAAAACAATGGATTTTCTTTGGTATAAAAGGCGGTGACCATTTGCGTTTGAATCTTGTATTTTCCCCAGATTGTTCTCCTTCAGAGTTTGGATTTGTAATAACCCTTTATTACATTGATCCGCCTGTTACACACTCACCACCATCACCACCACCACCACCACCAATCACTCATACGATTTATAAACGCGGCTAACAACTTATCTGAAACTATAACAACTAAAGAGATATCTATAGAAAGATGGCAATGGAACGCATGTGAGTGTCTTTCTTTAGTTCTCTCCAAAACTCGTTTATGATTTATTAATTAATACACACGCCTTCTAGACGAGCTATGATTATGCAACAGGATAAGACAGGACTTTATCGAGATCCCAATTCTCTTCAACAAGCTCCTACGTTGAGGGAGGTGTTTGGAACAACCGAGGCATCTGAAAAGGATCATTTCGGACATCCTGAGAATTGTCCTGTTGGTCAAATCTTTGCTAATCGGTGAGTATTTATTGCTCTTTTTCCATTTCCCCCTTCAAAGAGGGACTATGCATCATCGATGGGTGATGTATTGGTCTTGATGGAACGGTTTCTTACTCTCTTGGGTTGATTTTAGGAAAGCGTGTTATGATGCGAAGGTTCATAGAGCTACTATGAAAGGAATTGTTGGTAATATTAGCGAAGGAGCGTATTCGATTGTGGTTAATGAAGGATATGAGGACGATATTGATCAGGGCGATGTAATGTACGCTGTTGATTCTCCCTCTCTCAATTACCATGAAAGCTGGGGATTAACGTTTAACGTTTTAACCTTATGTGTGGTATAGCTATTACACTGGAGCAGGAGGTCAAAACAACCACTTTGGACAGGTGAGATTGGTTTTTTGTTCTTGGACCAGTGGACTCTGCTTTGACCAATATTATTGTTCTAGACTGAATCACAAAGTTGTGATCAGACCTTTGATCACCCTTCTAACCGCGCATTGTTGGTATGTTTTAATTGTTTATTGCAATGGAGTTGGTTTCTGGTACTGAATCTTATTGATTAGAGGAATACGTTGACTAGGCACCCCGTTAGAGTTATTCGAGGAAGTTCGGCTGAGAAATATGGTCCTCATCGAGGGTATGTTGGATTTTCTGTACTTATAAGTTATATGTATATGATCTTAACGCCCTTCTTCCTAGATATCGCTATGATGGGCTTTATGATGTTGTCGAAGTGAGTTTCTCGATATTATTATCTTGAAGTTTAAATAAATATAACCTTCGTGTGCTGGTAGGCAGTTTATGACAAAGGCAAGAGTGGTTATACCATTTGTCGTTTCAAGTTGCAGGTATGTTTGCGAAAGTTGATACCAGGCGGTTTCTGATGTAATGATATTTAGCGCCGCGCCGGTCAAACTGCTTTGAAGGATCTTCCTCGTTAATTTTATCTCGTGTTACTTTTATTTTATCTCCTGCTTTCTATGCTTTCTCCATGATATATCCTTTTATAAATATCCTGTTATGCTGCCTGAATTTTACCCCCTGTCTACTAAATGCAAATTAATCACGTGCACGCGTTTTAGATAATTAAATTGGTGTTTGACCACTACTCTCATCTACTCAGCTAGCAGTCTGTTAGTATATCACCCACAATGTCGCAAGAACCTGAAGATGTGAAGCCAAAGATGAATCTTTTGATCACCTACGAAGAGAATTGTAAGTCTTGAGCGTGTTAGGATTGTTTCTTTGCTTATTACGTTTATAATCTCACAATCGCAATCACTAAACGCTTCGTTCTTTGTATACATGTTTAGCCATAACTGTGAAAGTCAGACCAAATATGAAGTTTGGAAAGATATTTGAGGCAGCTGAGGTGAGTTGGGCTCGTCTTAATTGGTACTTGTGTGTTGCTGAGATGATCGCGATTGGTGTAGAAACGCTTCGAGAAGGAGCCAGGTTCGTGATGCCAGTTATAAAGAAATGGAAGCCATAGTTTGACTTGCGGAATTAACTTTAATGTATAAACGACAACCAGGAACCTTCAAATTCACTTATGATGGACAACGGATAAATAAAGAGGATACACCTGGTAGTGTGAGTCTCTTCCCTTTGCGTTTTTTTTTTCGTTGTATTGATTACCGGCGGTTGTTGATTAGTTGGAGATGGAAGACGGTGATCAGATTGATGCTCACCTTGGTCAGGTAATTTTTTGATTTTATTACACTTCATATTTATATTGACACGTGTCGTAGGTGGGAGGGGGTCAGTCGTAGGCAAGGTTCCTAAGCTATTATGCTGGTTTTTTAGTTGTTTGTTTTATCTGTATAAATTGTTTAATGGTAGTGGGAGAGTGCAACAAGTATTGGATCATATACCCGGACCCCGACCTCTCACGGCCCTTTTAGACTCAAACCACCATCATCCCTTGTTTAATCTCCATGCACTGACCGATACACCAAGTTGGAAATGCTCTCGTTATCATCACCTTACAAGAAGAAACTCTACGGCTGGTTTAGTTATGCTTTCGCAAGGTACTTGGCTGATTTCTACCACCACCGCGGAAGCTGACTAGTTACAGCGAAGTATTCGTGATTGTCTCTTTGACTCTCTTTCTACCAATCTGTCTTGAACAATTTGCACGCGACAATGGATACCTAGTACCTGACCGGACGGAACCATGTTCAGCGATAAAACCTATAGCCTTGTCCTCAAATACTACAACTATCACAGCACCGGAGGAACGATGTGAAGTCAAAATTGGATGGATGTGGATAGATACTGCCAGTTTCAGGTGCGTGGTACTATTACACGAATGTTTCAATGACACTCAAGAACTCGTTACAGTCTCTACGTATATTCGATTTCCGTATTCTTACAAGCCTTAACAGTAATCTCAATGGGCGGTATTGCTGACCACCGTACGTTCCATCTATCCCTGACACTGTAACCAAGCTCAAAATGATTCACATGTATAGCACCTCATCGTAAAAAACTCCTTCTCTTCTTCGCAGCCCTTGGCTCTATCTCCGCAACCCTTTTCCTCTTTCTGTCATCCTCTTCGTTCATATGGCTCTCTGTCGCCATACTTGCCATGCTCGCCAATGTTAGTTTTGGAGCTTCTGTCGTTGCTATGAACGCGTATCTCCCATCACTAGCTAAAGATTCGCCGGAAGTAGGACAACTACATAATGAGATATTAAAGGAATCAGAAAATAGGGCCGTGCTTCTGCTGTTGGTAGTCTTGAGTTGGAGTCGAGTCAGAATCTGGAGGATTCTATCGAAGATATTGCAGCACCATTAATTCAACGAGAGCCAGGATTTTACTTCTGCTACTGCTGGAGGTATTGCTGATTATGAAGTATCACCAGAGTTGAAGAAGAAATATGATATCGAATTATCAAAAGCGACGTCAAGAATATCTTCACAAGGAATAGCAATGGGTTATATCGCAGGAATCGTTTTACTTGTTGTGGCTTTGATACCTGTGACGAAACTTAATGGTTCGACTTTTGCGTTGAGGTTGGCTATAGGTTTGAGTGGGATTTGGTGGGCTTTGTTTTCAATTCCTGCAGCTGTTTGGTTACCTGGTGGAAAATTTGAAAGAGAAGAGGATGAAGATGAAGAAGCAGGATGGGCTAGACGTTTAGAAGATGAAAAGACTTGGAAGTTTAGTAAGGAAATTGGAGCTGCTTGGATTAGGTTAAGAGATATGTTGAGGTGGAGTGAGATTTTGAAGTTGAGGAATACATTTAAATATCTTGCTGCTTGGTTTTTACTTTCAGATGGTACGTTTTTTTCCTTTCACTCTTCTGTAACTAGTCTCAAATTATATTTAGGATTCACAACAATCACATCAACAGCAGTCTTATTCGCCAAAACATCACTCCAAATGCCAGCACAATCACTCATCCTAGTAGGCGTTCTCACACCTCTATCAGGAATTCTAGGTTCCTTAATCTGGCCAAAAATTCAACACCGTCTCAACGCATCCAATCTTAAAATCTTAATAATTCTAGTCCTTATTACATCATTGATCCCTGTATATGGTTGTTTGGGTTTCTTGGTACAAGGTACTGGAGCTAGATTTGGTGGATTGACTACACCAGAGGAAATTTATGGATTGGCGATTGTTTTTGGTTCGGTTTATGGAGCTTTTCAAGGTTATGCTAGAGCGTTTTATGCAGAATTGTTACCTCATGGTGAAGAAGCTCGTTGGTGCGTCCTCTTCTTCTCTCTCTCTCTCTCATCTGCAATATATTCATTCCGCAACATAATCTCCCGTTTTCCCTATAAATTGACCATTGATAACATGTATTTGTAATAATACTGATAATTTATTTTTTAGGTATGGACTTTTCTCAATTACGGATAAATCAAGTTCGTTCCTTGGACCGTTGGTGGTTGGATTGATTTCAGATATGACTGGGAATATTAGGTATTCGTTTTTCTTTTTGACTTTTATGATTTGGCTTGCTGTTCCTATTTTGATGAATGTGGATGTGGAAAGAGGTAGGAAGGATGCTAGAGAGTATAAGTTGAATTCGTGATTTTGTGATTCGTGTTTCGTTCAAATTCCGGATTCAGAGTTTTTTTTGTATTTCGTTTTCAGAGTTTGAGTTTGAGTTTGAGTGTTTTATAGGAAGGTTTTTTTTTCATGGTTTTGTTGTGTATATACTATATCATGTGTGCTTGTCGGTTGATTGACTTTTTGTTATGTTGCCTAGTAATTAATTTATACGCTTTTTAATAAAATGATACATTATACCAAAGTTCAAATTTCAAACTAGCCAATATTCAGATCAGAAGCACGGCACGAGCAGTCTAGCACTTCGTCAAGATGAAGAAGTGCGAGTTCCTTTATACTTATATTCTTTTGACCACACCACTCACAGCTAATAATAGAGCGATCGTGGATATGAAGTAATCGATTACTTGGACTCACATCGCGTACGTCTCTTCTCCTTCACCATCATGTCAGGTCAAAAGATATCTCGATCTAATGAAGTACCTTTCGAAATCTGGGAACATATCTCGAGCTATATACCAAAATCTCAACGTTGGGAACTAAAAGCTGTTAACCGTTCTCTCCTCGAGATTGCCCTTAACGATCGATATCGTGAAGTGCAATGGGACAAACCTATACTGGAGATGTTCAAGTGTCTTGAACGCTTACAGTGAGTGCCATCTTCATCAGTCACACCATTGTATATATTTCGATCTTAGTCCGTCATTCCAGGGATCCTTTCATCAGTCAGCGTGTCGTTAAAGTCAGTTTCAACGTAGGCGTGATCGCATACATCTTCCTACTACAGAAATTAAAGTTACAAAACCCGGCCAAGGTAAAGGGTAGGAGAACATAGTAATTGTTCATTTATGGTTGCTGAGTACTTCAAAAAGATCTCATCCAACGAGGGGGGAAAAGCAAATTAGTAATAATCGTCTGTACAGATCCCACTCAAATCGCGTCGCGAATGATTAACGCGCTTTCAAAAATGTCCAGCCTCACTTCCTGTAACCTTATCTTTCCCAATACCTCCCTCGAACTAGAAGCTCGGACCGTCCTTGCCGAAATTCAGAAACTTTCACCCCAAATACGACAATTAGGGTTGTATTACGTCCTTTCACCACCACCATACTACACGGAAATTATGGAGATGGGTTTCGAACACTTGGAGGAGTTAACCCTTGCCATAAAATGCCCCCCGAAGGGCCCATCATCTGCCATCCGCTATCGTTATGGAATGTTTTCATTTCCAGTTGAAACCATTGCACCTTTCATTAACCGTAATTCTAATCATCTACAACGCCTTTCCTTTTCTACTGATGAACACGCCCTTATCTCTGGCCTATTCGAAACATTGGATGTGATCCCCACACTCCGTAATATAAGAGTCGACATACCATTTGAAAGTTACACTACCATGCTCACTTCCTCGGAAGTTCTTTTTGGATTTCTTAACGCTCATTCATCCTATCTTCGCCACGTCAGATTATGTTCCCCGTTAAACAAGCCCACAAACTCCACCACCTTCAAATGGTCTAATATTCTTCAAAATAGTTACCCCGCAGCTCTATCCAATCTCACAGACCTTCACATTTCTGTTTCAATCCCAGTGGATATCATCCTTAATATTCTTCAACGCTCCTCGACTACTCTCCTAAACCTGTCCCTCACCGGAAGTAAACACTATACTACGACGCAACTCTGGGATATATGCGATATATTCTCGGATCAAAATTCCTCTTTAACCTTTCTTCAAGCCCGAGTCTCCAAAGTTAATCTTTCTCTTATTGTGGGAATAGCCAAACGACTTCCTGGGTTGATAAAATTGATATTGACAAATCTTAAAAAAGGAGAAACTCCGAAAACTGTAAGTCGAAAGTTTGCCCAAACAATATTTGATTTGATTTAATATATTAATTGCAGAATGTGACTGACACCGAGATCAATGAAGTTGAGATGATTGTGGTTCCCCTTGCGGAGAATTCTTCATGGAGCCTCACAGATTAGCAGCTGATATGCTTCCGGCAGATGAAATCGAAGTGCTTTCTAACTGGAAGTTGTCAGACCTAAGTATTCATATGTCAGATAACTTTGAGGGTGGCGATAAAGAACTGAAACAGTTGTTAAAAAATTAGTTCCATCTATCAAGTACTTTAGAGGAGAAGAGTGTCGAGAGTTGAAGGAGAGACGGTCACAGCCAGCGCGAGGTCCAAGTCTAGGCGAAGTTAGCAGACTCGGCACTATGCACGTTGGTGAGTTCAAACTTGGAAACGCTAAGTTGATCTAATAAAATTGAAAACTATTAGATTATTCTGGTCTATCGCAAAGTCGGGGTAGTAGATCATTTAGGTCACCACGACGGAGATATTAGGGTCTTCCCATTGTTAGTATTTCAGAAAGAAAATCCAACTGTAATTGTATCGACTATTCAAAGAGAGAAAAAATATGAATGCTTTGATGATGTTGGAGTATTCGAGTATATGTCACCCGGAAAGCTGTAGGTAACCGTAGGCTTGTGCAAGAAAGTGAGCAAGTTCATACATTAGCCACCCCGAAAAGTATTTATCATCTCAGAGTCCAATGGTATCCCTCCCCCAGAGCAGCAGTACAATGAATAGAATCGATCCCAGATAGCGGATATAATAAGGAAAAAAGTCCGGCAGCCAATTTTTCAAACAGTGGAATGGTTAATGTGTAACGGACCAAATGGGAAGGAAAAAAATCATGATGCCCCACACCAGGATTGAACTAGTGACCTTCTCATTACAAGTGAGACGCGCTACCACTACGCCAGCAGGGCCTACTATTACTGCAACAGGCCGCATTTCTGGAGGCATCTCGATTTGTGACCGACTATACGTTCGATACAAACCAACGGTTCTTCTCGTAACGATCATGACGATATTTCTTTCAGAAGTGCATCTGCCATCCGGAGGCCTCATGGTGATCATATATTAGTTCTGCAGATTGACTGCGGACCGGCACATCCCTTTTGTCCTGCTCATGACGACTCCCCGCGACCAATATCAACATTATATCCCCCGGTTTATACTACGAACCTTTCAGACAGACCCAACTCGGTCAGTCATGTCCTCGTTTCTCAAATATTCAACACTTAGATAGTACAGGAACCCAACTCGCTCACGAGGAAAAAGAAACGAACAGGCACAAAAGCCCTAGTGGATACAGAAACCGTTCATTCGTATGATCTTGGTACAGGTGAATACGACCCAAACTGTCGCATTGCTGTGACATATGGGTCAAAAGGACTATACCGAGACGATATGAATGTTTCGAATGCAAATCACATCGAGGAAAAGTTTGCAAGACTGGAAAACGATGTGTTTCGGGTCATTAAGTCTATCCAAAAAGACGCAAACAGGGGTATGATGACAACCACCATCCTTCGAAAAGATGCATATACGTTGCGGAAGTTCCTATTCCTCCAACATATACGTACGGACAAGATCAGCAAAACGTACTTTGATGAAGAACATTCTGAAAATGCTTGGATACGCAATTGGATCAGGAAACAGAAGGAGATCACCGATCGGAGTCTTTGGCTGGATTGTTTACATTATTCTCTGGATACCCCAACCCGGCAGATGCTCCAGGTCTGCAACTCTCACGAGCGATCCTTGTGGGAAGATCTCAGCATATTGACGATGAAAAGGATAATAGAAGAAGGTGATATGAGTAAAGAACCAGATCTGAAGCAATGGCATGCTATCACATATGGAAGGTTCCACAACAACCACTTCCTATCCATCTGCTATGCATCCAAGGACGGTGAATTCGTCCTTGGGCACAACTCCTTTGGATTATGGGAAGGCACACTTTTTGGCATAAATGGCGCTCACCTTCTGTACATCCTCAGTCCCAAAATCGCCATAGTGTTGAGAAGGAACGAGTCAAAGGGCGTCCCTGGGCTGGTCGATAGCATTTTAAATGATATCCCGTTCAGTCCGCCTGCTGCCATTTATGCATGTTCGACCAACGTGTCACGTAACCTCCAGTCTCGGATACAACATATTCAGAGCACTAACTCCGACAATGATCGCTTCATCTTCACTATTCACGAACTATCTGACATCCAGACATACCGAATTAACGAAATTGTTCTTGAAAACATACAGGCAAATGACACCTTGGTTTTTGCGTCCGAAAGAGTCATGTTGAACACCTTGAAGCTGTACGATTCACCCCAAGGCTCCTTTGATAAACCTCGTAGGGCTGCTCTTCGGATCCTGCAAGAGAAATTGTCGGAGCGCAGTCATGCTCAAGGAGGTAATAATCAAGGAGTTGCGCCACTTACGCCTTCCACTGCTGCTTGCCCTGTTACTATCACAATCCACACACCGTCAGTCCCTTCACTCGTCAGCAATGCAATTTCGACGAGCATTGTACCAGAAGGCTGTACCTCGGAGTCCTCGCTTGCAGGTACTCAGGGACCCGCATTGCCGAAGGTGGAGAAGGAAATCGAGGTCGTCAAAACCATCAATCAGCAACCTGAGGCGCTACATAACAAAGAAAATATTTCTTCATCTTTCTGCTCCACACAAGTCGCTGTGCGAAATCATGAGATTCCAACAATGTCTAATGATGACTCGGAGATGTTCCAATCCCATAGCAGTTTTCAAGAATACTCGCTGGGTCCGACTACTTTCACCCCCGATAACCTGTCCGAGCACCTGGTCCAAGAACTTGACGAGCTTGATTCCCCGCCACCTGAGATCAAATTCAGGAATATTAGTGACGAAGAAGACAATTTATCCGAGACCGCCGCTGACGTAGAATTCAAACGGGTTTTAGCGTTGGTTCAAGCAGACAATTTTGAGTTACACTCTGTCAAAGCACGAAAACTCTACAAAGCTGCTGTGGCTGACGCACATATGAATAATCCACTCGCGTTGAAAATTCGAGCTTCAATTGCGAATGCCGTTAGCCAATCCATTAACATCGAAAGACAAAGCTACTTATTATATCCCATTTGTCCCGACGATCAATACTCAAATTTTCATCGATACTCCAACTCTTGGATTCAACTCTCCGATAAAGTTGAGAATATTCTGACGGGTGACGAATATGAGGCTTTCTTCATCGTAATTGCTGCCAAGATGGAACGGCATTGCATTGTGGGACCAAGCGCGAACCCTTCTGTCGGTTCCGCTACCATTTGTGGGCTTTTAGAATGGTATGTCAAACACGATCTTGCTACTTTGATGAGTGGCACCGAGATCCGAATAGCAGGGAGGGAGGTTCATAAAAAACTGCTTGCGCATTGCAGGCCTAGTGCAGCAGGGCGTATAGCCATATACCAAATTGTACAAATACTTTGGTGTATGTGGAAATTCACCTCGACCAATGAGGAGAGATTTACCTTGTGGTTGGCATGCACCATGCCTAATCTTTTTGATATTGAGACTCGATATGGGGATGTCGGAGTGGTATTGTCCATACTTTCACAATTCTCATTTTTCACTAATTCTGTCCGGTGCCTTGTTAGTACCTGTTGGCCCTTGTTCTCATTTTTCACTAATTCTATCTGGTGGCTTTTTAGTGCCTGTTGGCCCTTGTTCATCTTCGGAGTCATTCTGTTCCTTTCACTTATTCCTTTCATCGCAATCATTCTGTTCCTTTTCTTTCTTTCTTTCATCGGAATCATTCTGTTCATTGTAATTATTTTCCTCTCAGTTCTTTAGTTCGTTTTAAAACTTCCTTGAATCATTTGGGCTTTTGTATATGCTTCTTTCTTTTATGCCTCTTCAATTTTTGTTGTGGTCCTCATTTCTCGCTTCTCGTTCAATTCTCCTTGTGTATGTGAAAGCCAGTACGTTTACACTTCAAGTACTTTCGGACGAGTTTATGAAATCATGTTCATGAAAAATTCATACGCCAACCCAGATAGAACTTTAACGGGTTACAAAAATTCGACTCCCCATCACATGATCTCTAAATTGATCGTACTGTTCTTTGATATTACTACATTCCGGGTTAGCAGCGAGTATAGCATATGCTTCTGGCAATGCTTCATCAAGTTGCTACATAGACGGATGCATGAATGTCAGTCATTCAACAAAAGTACGGAAGGGTCATTATGATTTACCTCGACGCGTCGTTTGGATGTGGGATGAGTACTGAGAAAGTCGATATTGAATCCTGGTGAGGCTTTACCCAATCGTTCAAACATTCTATAAGTATATAATTTGGTATTTAGGTCTCGGGAGCGTTGATATTGTGCAATGAAAGCGTACCGGGGTGCAGCAGCAGGATTATAGCAAGCACGAGCCATAAGTTTCAATCCAATTACATCCGCTAAAATGACAGCCATGTTCAGTTGCTATATAACAAGTAGTTAGATAAAAAGGGGCAAACCTTCCAATTCTTGTGTTCGGGAGTTTGGAAGGTCAAGCAAGATTGTGCGTAAAGTGTTAGAAATTCCGAAATCTACTCCTAAAAGTGCCTGAAAGAGTAGAAGGCCGACCATCTGTACGGTTTGTGAAGACATGCGTTCGGCTATATGACGTGCTACAACATGCCCTATTTCTAATATATATAAAACCCATTAAGTTTCCTATGTTTCAAAATTTTGAAGAACACTATCAACTTACCGTGAGCGATTACCGCTGCCAGTCCCTCTTCATCTTGACATACAGGTAGGATACCAGTAAACACGAGGATCATACCTGATTCCATAGTTATACAAAGTTTGCTGTTCTTATTTATCATTCCACTCACCAGGAGTAGCCATAGCATTGATTACTTTACTATCATTGACAACAACGACCTCCCATTCTACATCTGATCCGTAAGTATGTTTAGCAGCAGAACCATAATCATCTGAAGGTGTCCAGAATTCATCATTCAAATTTAAAGGTATAGAAGGTGTTTCGCCTTTGATATGTCCCAAGTTGGATTGTTTTAGAAGTCTTGAAGCGATGCGTCGTACGTATAGTGTGTAGGGATGATTTGGAGGTAGGATTTTGTTCCCTAGTTCCGCTTTGAGTACCATGGCTGTATCCCGGCCGACCTGTGTTGCTATAAGTAAAGAGTAATCAACCTTAATAGAGGGATTTTAATGTACCTGTGCTTCGGCTTTACTGCTCGTATTCATAAACCTCCATCGACCAGTTTCCGGTACCTGTTCAAGACTGAAGTATAAGTTGATAGGAGTATAAACTTTCTGAAGTCCAATAGTCTATGAATATAACAAATAAAAGTGACGTACTGTGAAACATAGTAAAGTCCTCCAATACCAACAATTGCAACCAAGTATCTCGTTCTTGTGTCCCAACGTTTATAGTCCAGTGGGGATTTTTGTCGTGAAGGACCGCCACGAGGGTTTGGTGGGGAGTCAGAGAAACGAATATATATTTTTGGTCTTGGTATTGAAGTTCGAAAGGATCTAGAAGTTTGGGCTACATATGTAGGTTTAACAAATGTCCTAGGAAGTGGCCTTAAGTTTTTGAGAAAGGATATTGTTCTGAGCATCTGGAAAGAAAGTTACCGTATTGAACGATCGACATTAGACAAGATGCCGAACGGTGACGACAGTATTTGTTAGCGAGGGAGGGCATTGCCAAACACCGGGAGTCAACCGACGTCAAGCGATCAAACTTTTGAAATGTTCGTCTCCCATAACTCTCGGAAATACATTCGGGTAGGACTGACTGACTGTTAACATCACCTACAGATAATATGCAGATATAATGTCTTTAAGCCCACTCAAATTAGCTATTATTGGTGGTGGACCCTCGGCGTTCTACGCTGCTTCACGTATTCTCTCGTTGGCTCCTAAGACCAGTGCTTCTCTGCCTGTGCGTGTTCATCTTTTGATAGATTATGGGCACCACATGGACTAGTACGATATGGTGTTGCGCCTGATCATCCGGAAGTCAAGGTATTTTGTTACATCTAGTTTTATTCCGGGAGTTCACATATAAACCTTAGAACTGCACACATAAATTTGACTCTACGGCAACAGACCCTCGGTTCAAGTTTTTCGGAAACATAAATGTCGGAGACGCGCTTAGTCCAATTTCAACAACTCAAACCCTACCTCTCAAATCTATCTTTGATACCTACTCCCACGTCCTTTTCGCCACCGGGTGCACTCTTCCAACACTCCACCCTTCAATACCTCCTTCCAAACAATGTATTCCCGCTCTTTCATTTGTTCACTGGTATACCCAACATCCCAACAAGCCTACCCCACCTGCTCTCGACAAACTTGATCATGTTTCCATAATTGGGAATGGTAATGTCGCTTTAGACGTTACTCGTATGTTGTTGACGCCAGTAGATATGTTATCCAAATACGATGTTCCAAAAACAGTACTTGAAGCTCTATCTCGGTCAACAGTAAAACATGTTTCCATCATAGGTCGAAGAGGACCTCTAGAAGCGGCATTCACAACTAAAGAGCTTCGCGAACTTATAAATCTACCAGATTCATCTATGGTCCCCATTGATTCTCCTATCCTAACACCACCTCCTGATGTTACACCAAGTCGCCAACAATCGAGGATACTACAACTGCTTGGGAAGGGGTCCAAAAATCAGTTTGGAAGCACGAAGAAAACTTGGTCGTTGGATTTCTATAGGTCTCCAATAGGTCTTATGTCTTCTTCTTCAACACAAGCACAACTATCTCTAGCACATACTATGGTCGATCCGACCACGAAACGAGCAATAGAGACAGGAGAAACAACAACCATACCAACATCGTTAGTAGTGACTGCTTTAGGATTCCACGGCGAACCCTCTTCATCGTTCTATGATCCCGGACTTGGTCATTTACGAACTTTAGGTTCGAGAGTGATTACAAATGGTGGAAATCTGGTTAAAAATATTTATGCTTCTGGATGGGCGGCTACGGGAGCTAAAGGAGTTTTGGCTAGCACAATGATGGATGCTTATGCAGCTGCTGATACAGTATTGGGTGATGCTTTAGGCAGGAATAATAAAGCCGACATGGAGATACAAGGAGGGAAGGAGGTGTGGGTTTGAACGCAGATCCCGATTTAGACGCTCTTCCGAAGGAGGTAGAACATGGGATCAAGGAAGGATTAATTACCACGTATGAAGATTGGAGAAAAATGATGAAGAGGAGGTTAGGAGGGGTGTAGTATTAGGGAAGGAGAGGGAGAGAATGGGATGGGAAGAAGCGAGAAACTTTTTACAGAGTCGACAGGTAAAAAACTGATTGTTTTAGTGAATTCATTAGACGCCCATGACGCCGTAACCCATTATATATTTGCTGTCGCGTTGCACGTTCTTTTGGCTTTTGGTACAATTGTTATTTTAAGCCCCGGGATCTTCTCCATATCAAGCTGTCAGCTCCGTGAACTGTGATTCTCCCTGTTTCAAAAGTGAACTTTTACCTTTAACCATATACCACTCACACCACGCCAAAAAAAAAACAACTTTGGGGACCCTAATCATGGATATGAGGGGTGAGGCACAGCACGCGTCTGATATGGCAGACTTTAATTTTCATGCGGAGACCGGGTCCTTAGGCTTTTGAGCCATCTACAACTGGCGACCTCTACAAGATTTTGCGTGCAGAAACGGATAATGATTGTACAGGTACAAAGTTCAAACACCAAACTGGTATAATATACTGTTTTGCTAATTTTTACATCTAGTTCTCTTACGAGCCATACTCCGAACTAGCTACAATACTGACGGAACTGTGCAAACGGTTTCAGCAAAGGATCCTCTAACTTTAATAGAGATAGTCTGTAACAAACTCCAGGAAATTTCAGCTTGCAGCATCGGTGCGATCACTTGGGCGAAATATTCAATAATGTCTTTCCTCATGTAGATCATGCACACCTGGGAAGTCTGGCCCCATACTTGGAAAATTACTTACCATTGTAATCAGTGATATATTATACCGTTTGTTCACCTAGTCATACCACATCCTTCTTTCAACTGGCTACCACTATCATTCCAATTTTCTTCAGCCAACTCAAAGGACTTCCTTGAAATCATACAACGGCTAGCCCCACAGCAATTAATTAACAGTATCTTTCTTTATACCAAGCATATTCTAGAACATTCGTGGGGGTTATACTTCGTACATCCGAGGATTGAGGATGCTTGGAATGGGTGCTCTTGCAGAAGATCATTGCGCCCAGGTTGCACCCTCAACAGATCCTATCTTCCACCCCAATCAACTACTCCTTTGTGTCTCACATGAGCGTCAAGGCTACGTCATCCCACAACCATTCTTGGATTCGATTGAAAATTTTCAATCGAAAACTGAAGGATATATGGACTCGACACCAGAGTGACAGCCCGGTTCCAGGTGGTAATGATTTGGTACAAGGAAACCAAGATGGAAGAGGTGGGTACATTAGCAACTGTAATTTGGTTTTTAAGTCTTTTTAACTGACACGAGTAAAATCAAATACCAAAGAGTTAAAATCAGAATGAATATCTAATCAAGCTGCGCCCATTGTTCCAGTAACTGAAATAGGCATATTGAACGAGAATGATGAAGATACTGCAGCTGATGTTGGCACTAATCCTGGAAATTTTAAAGGAATAGGAGTATCAACATGTGCAACGCATGACGAAGTTACCCTTCTACGGTAGAAGGGGTAACCCTACCAGATGATGAAGCCGGCCGGATCACCCCATCTAATCAACAACTAGCGAGGCCCTGTGCTTATAATGGAGGATAAACTTCATGATACAAGTGTTATGATCTAAACTAGGGGAAGAGAAAGAGGAATGGGCTGAGAAGACATTGGCAGTGTTGGGGAAATGGTCAGAATGGATGTGGGGAAGTATTTCAAGTTCATTGATGTGTAACAGTATATTCTGAAGAGATCTACTTTATTGTATATCATATCAGGTTGAAGAGTGTAAACAACTATACCGTCTTTCACATAAGTGTTAACCTCTTTCGCGGTTAATAATTAAATAAATCAACTTCGGGTGATCCTGGCGCATAGAAAGAGAAATCTGCCGCAGGTTGTGTGTTTTGTAGGGTCGTCGTAGATGATAGGATTTAGTGCTGGTATAAGAATATAAACTAGTTTTGAAAATGCTTGGATGTCTCAATCTGTGACATCGTTGAGTGGAAGATTCCCTTTTGCTGTTGTCCACGAATAGAATGGTTTAAAAGGAGTAGGAAGTGTGGAATTCTGGGTTGTAAAGAGAGACCAGGTCAACCGGATTGGCAAAGCAAATCGATGGACGAGGGAAGAGAAAAAGATGGCAAGATATGCAGCAATAGACAATCCATGATAAAACTGATATACAGAGCAAAAATAGGTGGTAGAACAAAAGAGAATGCTACGAGAACTAGGCAACTTTGTAGACCTCGAGCAGGAATGTGCCAAAAGGTATGTCAAACAAGTATGAAACAACGAATTGGAAAGAATGAACTTCAGCCGAAAAGGACCCGTAGCACACCAACTCCCTCCTGCTTTCATCAGAAATAATGCTAACAATTGACCAGAGAATTGCGTACCTTCAACAATTTACCTCATGCACGAACTCTTGGAGATGCGCAGGTATTTGGGGATATGTGCAAAGCGTTGAACTACATTCCCAAACCTCATCCGTGAGGGAGCATCTGCTGGATTCTCCTCACCGGGAACCCATTTAATCTGGAGCTGAATTCCCCATTCATCGCAAAACGTAAAAATCTTTTTGACTATTTCTCCAGTCTGTGGGCAATGATACGTCCGATTTTGAAGTGCATTTACAACACCAGTATTGTCTGATCGTACCAATATACGCCTCCCAACATGCCCAGCTTCTACCATAGAACGTAATCCCAACTCGACGGCAACAGCTTCAGCCCATTGAATCTCCCTCTCTCTCGTCTTCCAACCTTTTTTTAACGCCCACGAACGCCATTTCTGCCCGACAGTCAGGCCTATACCAATATTGGAGGCGTCAACGAATAGCTCCAACGGTGTCTTGGACTCTTCTTCGAAGAGAGGAAGACCGGGACGACGCCATTCTCTCATGAGGTAGTCTTGTACTAGGGTTCTTTGAAGCGCTGGAGTACCATGGGCTTTCGAAACAATAGCCTTAACTTTGGTTAACATATCTTGGCGGTCAGGTTTATGTGCGAGGAACATCATCTTCTTGATTTTTTCAATGGTATAAAAATCGTCGTCAGATGTGGCGGTGGCGGTGGGAATAGATGGTGGAATATGGGTAGGTTTGGGTAACTCGAGGAGTTGTGTTTCCTCCCCAAAGATTAACGAGGACTCGGCTAATAATTCTTGGTGGATTACCAGCGAATCGTGGACCACTTGAGGCTGGTCTAATGGTTCAACAAACACATATGGCGGAGATCCTGAATCCCATGTCTGATTGTATTTCCACTCTTTTTCAGGTTCCTCCATGGAATCTAACTCTGCTTCATCAGATGAGGATTCGTACTCTGGGTTACTGAAATTAGAGTTGTCGGAATATGCTGAGTCCCATGACGATGCTCCAAGAGAGAGTCGCAACACCAGTAACTCGCTTCTCAACTGTGAAATTTCCTCCTTCGCTTCCTTTAACTCTATTTCATAGACTATCTTGAGATTACGTGCCTCTTCGCATTGTTGTCGATATTCCTTTACACGCACACTATCATGTTTCTGCTGTGCCGCCCTACCAGCTCTAAAACCTAAGAGATAATCCGACTTTTCTCGTTCTTCTTCAACAATATGAAATGGAACATCGTGGTCGGAGTCGAAGGCGGAGGAATGGGCTGCGTAGTCTTTACAGAGCCGGCACTCGAGTTGGTGCACGATACCAAAGGTATTAGAACTTCGAATATGAGCATGTCGTGGATATCCGACTCCTAATCGAACTTGGGGGCTCGCAAAGTCGCTGGAATCGCTGTCGTTATACATGGCGTGTGTGCAGGTGTACAAGTTAAGGTGGGTAGTTGTTGTTGCTGTTGCTGTTGCTGCCGGATCGCAAGTTAACAATACATTAACTCTCAATGAAATGAATTATCCGCAGGAGGGATCTTAACACACAAGGAGGATTAATTTTCCCTTATACAGTTCCGTGAGCCCGTGAGCCAGGAAGAACGAGGTGTGTGCAGGTAGAGGCATGTTGCGGGTAAATTCGAGGCTATTGGATAAAAATGCAATTAACAGCAGGCCACGCGCCACATATCGCGCAGTAAGAGTTGGCAATGAGGGGGGTTCAGATCAGTCTTAGGCCTTTTCCATCAGAAATTGAACAGCTTTTTGTAAAGCATGTAGTTAGGCCACACGAAAATCGTTCCTCAAACGCGAGGCAAAAGTACGTAAACACAAGGTCAGGCAACGTCATGAGAAGCTAGTTTTTGAGTATGGCTGTGGTCCTGAGTATCGAGAGCACGTAGTTGGTGTGAAGTGAGCATACTTACCTAGAAGACAGAGGCAAACGCGGAAATGGTGTGCACATATCGACCTTGATTCCCACGAATCGGGTGAACGTGTTTGTTAACTCTCACTTAGTCAAACGCTCACCAGACCAGAGGCAATACCAATTGAGTAGTCAAATTTGTATCCAAGTTACAATGACTAATAGCCGAAGGAAATTTCACAAAGTAACAAAACAAAAAACTACAAGAAAATAAATAGAACATCGAAAGCCGAAATATCATTTCATTTTTATTCAAGCATTCACACCATCAAATAAACTCTTGGCGCTTGTGGAGAAGATCGCTATACGTTCTTCGTCTGTAAAGAGTGGGCTGGCAAGAATAGCGCCGAGGGAACGGCTTGGGTGAAAGCAGGAGCATATGGATAATCCTTTTAACAGGATAAATCAACTCAAACACTTGCCAATAACAAATAATCACATACCGTGCCAAAGAGCAATTGAGATTTAGGAATCTCCGAACCAAGGAGGCCGGATACTTGATGATAGTAGGTGGGTCCAGCAGAGTCCCACCAGAAACTAATTCCAACACATCGGTTGAGTAAGATGTAGACGTTTGTTTTTATTGTTAAAACATACCGAGTCTTGTAGATTTCAATAGAGGAATTGTAGATGGTAGGAGCAGACTTCAACATGCGATCAAGAATAGATGGGAAAGCACCCCAACTAAGCGATATAAGCAAAGGAATAAGGTCGAGGGAGTTCGAACAAACCATGGGGAACAACATAGTTGACTGAGGTGAAATTATGAATTGTTTGAGTGAGTGTCAGATCCATTAATGTACGAGCAGTTTCAAAGCTATTGGTAGAAGATTGTTAATTAGAACTCCAACACATACAGAAGAAATGACGGACAAAAATTCGATGTTTCCAGTAGGGTAAGTTGTAGGGTTAGCTTCAATAAGTTGACCATTATACTTCAGGTAAGGAGTTCCGGGGTGGACATAAGCAACCGTCTTCCCGCTAATCTTGTCTATTGCTTTCGAAGACAGGAGTGAATTCTGGCGCTCCAAGATAAGTGCCTTCATAATTCGAAGTAAGAACGATTCCAGCAGCGCCAAGACTAGTAAGAGCATATTGAGCCTCGATGATCGCTTCTCGAACATAAGGAAGTGGAAGAACAGCATAGAACTTGAGTTTTGTAGGATAACGAGCGCAATAGGCTGCAGTTTGTTCATTTATGAGACGTGCGAGTCCGACAGTCATGAGTTTGTTGTCTTGATAAACGTTGGCTCCTGGAGCAGAGAAAGCAATGATAGACCTGTCGATACCACTTGACTCCATGAATTCCATAGTATGTGCATTTAAATCCCATGTAGGAGTTGGGTTTCCTCCAGTTGTAGGAACCAAGTTACGATACCAAGTAGGCGTAACATGAGCTATTATTATTCGGAATTTATTAGATCCATGTTAAAGTGGCAATAAAAGATGAAACGGACTATGAACATCAACACGTTGTGCATCAGCAAGGAACTCGGTCATGTTTTGTTTCTTGATGATTTCACCCGTGAGTAGCCTACGCCGACCGTATACAAGACCTAACCGACGCCTACATAAATCTTCTCCCTCTTCGACAGCTACTTCATCATAGATATTGGTGATCTCAGCAAGCGCAGTGTCAAGGAAGTCGAGTGCTGTCAAATCAATATTATCTGATAGAAAAAAAAAAGTGATTTCAACATATATCTAAAATTTGAGATTATTTTAATAAACGTACCAGCGGCAGCGTTAGCAATGATTTCATCAGTAGCTTCCGTAGTACTCTGAGCAACGATGAAAGGGAGTAAAGACGCGAAAGTGTATGTCACAAAAAGTGAAAATAGAGTGGAAGTCTTCATATCGATGGGTAAGACGGAAACCTGACAGAGGAAAGGAAAAGGTAATAAAGGTTTGTTGAAAGATCCGGGATCGCTTTTTTATTTTTATTTTTTTTTTTCTTGTCTTTTTTTTCTCACTGAATTTTTCTATTTTAAAGTCAACCATGAGGCACTTTGTGGAACTTCAGGACACTTTCCCAATACCCATTCCGGCTTATCAGGGCTTGTCAATGTTTGCAGGTCGCGTTATGGAAACTATATTTAATGGTATTTCAAATTTGCAAGTCAAGATTGGAACACCCTAATCGCCGCATCTGTAAATAGTTATCAAGCATCGAAGAGGTTAGACTACATCTTTACATTGCATAAATGCTTATAAATCAACGTAGATCGGGAGAGTGATTCTATGGTGCATGTCACTTAGTCACCAACTATTTTGTACAACTCATTTAACACATCAACAACTTAATATTTTTCCTATTCCTCTTACCAAACAGCTTATATTAATGATATGAAACATTTGGTTAGACAGATTTTTTTTATCTTCAAAACTGAGGGAGAAAAAAAAATGAGACTTTTGAGATTTCGCCGCACGACTATATATGGGATATATTACCGTATTGGGAAGGACCCTTGATACACAGACTTTTGTGCTAAGTCTCGCAAACTCAACCAGAACTCAACAATGTGAAGCAAATCTGCATCAGCTAAAAGCCTGAACATGTACCAAATGCATCTCAAACATTATACCATGCCCATACGTATCAATACTCTAACAATTAGTATAACGGTTAGAAAAGGGAAGGCAATTAATGTCCATTTTTGGTATATAATGTGTTTTCGACAGAAGAGACAGCTTGTATCGATATAATCTAATTTATTTTGAACATAATGCACACCAAGTTGACCAACTTTCAATTTCGCCGTTGTACAAAATAGTTGGTGACTAAGTGACATGCACCATAGGTGATTCTCCACCTTCCCCAGCGCATTTTCTCCGAGCGAAAACCTGGCAAAAACGTACATGGCCATGGTTGCCAGCATTAGGAGTGCCTGGTAACATATAACGGATCAATGGATCAACTCCTTTCTACTCTAAACTTATTAACCCGAACTTGACCCGAACATCTGGTGGATTCCTGATGTTTGTTAAATCATATGGTAAGTATATATGACAGAGGAATAAAAAGTCCCCTGAAAAGAGGAAGAATCTAGGTAGAGAAATGCAACAGTAGAAAAAGAATCCCCGATCATACAAAAAAAAACATAACAAAAAACAAAACTAAACAAAGTGTTCAAACATTCAACAATCAATTTCATCCCGAACCACTCGTCCGTTTACTTCCACCAGCAGTACTCTTCCTTCTATAATACATCACCAACTCAGCACTCGATTTCCACACATACTGTCTCACTGCCGCCAAAGTCATATTTAACGGTAACAACGTCTCGTTACACAACACCTCATATTCATCTTCTGCTTTACTCTTACCTCCTGTCCTTCCATCATTAGTATTCGCATTGGCATGTGCTTGAGCAGCTGCTTCATCTACTGAAGATCTTATTGATCCGGCACGAGAATTCTGTGCTGATGTGATTTTTTCAAGTTTATCTTGAACCTAAACAGATCGTAAGCAAACAAAATAATCTATTGAAGAAAAAAAAGAAGAAAAAAGACACATACATGAACCACAAGTTTCTTAACTCTCAAATTCCTACTCGCCGTCAACTTACTCTGTGACCTATAAAAACAATCATCAACAACCCAAAATAACAGAAACACACTAAAAAAAAGCAACTGACGTATTCAAAAGTTCCGGCAAAGGTTCCGAATCCTTCTCCTTATTCCAAGGCATAAGCACAAAACTAATCTTAGCCTGACTCGAACTCCCACCACCAACCGAAACCTTATTCATTAACAAATACTCAATCAACCAACCTGGCATTGCTTCTTCCAATTTCTGTACATCCGCATGAGTACTTCCAACACTTCCTCTATAAACAACTTTCCAACTAGGAGCTGCTTCTTCTGAAATAAATAACGTTGTATTAAGTGGCATAGAATGAAGTGGGACTTCTGTTGAACTTGGTGGTGAAAGTGGATTAGCTAGTAATGCTTGGTTTGGTGATTTTGTTGTTTCGAGGGATTGGTCTGTAGCCTATAATCTTGCGTTAGTATCTAATTGTCTTAAAGAGGGAAAAAATGGTGGTAACTCACTTCACTAGTCCCACTCGTACTAGCATGTTCCAAAACTGGAGACGCACCACCGATACCAACACCAATACCATCACTAACAGGTCTCTTCGCCGCTCTTCCCAAATTCCTTAACCTTCCCATTAACCCAGTAGATGTCAAAGTCACTTGCGCCTGTTCCATTTTAGCAACTACAACAGCTGACATTGCAGATGCTGAAGAACTTTCATCTGTAGCTGCTGGAGTTGCCATACCGCCACCACCACCACCTCCTCCTACACCAGCCCCCACACTACTTTGCGATTGACCTTGAATTGAAATATGTCTAGATCTTGAAGTAAAATAATCTCCATGACCAGAAGATGGTAGCGAAACCGAAACACCAGGAGTTGTCGATCCATTCCCACTCCCATTACCATTACCATCTCCACCAACACCAGTCATAGGAGATTGTGGAATAGCAGGTAAACTCTTCGAATTAATCGCAATCCCTTCTTTAGTATGTAAAGGAATCAAAGTCGGAGCTAATAAAGGCGATGATCTACTTGAAGACATCAACTCTAAAGAAGGTTGAATAGCAGGAATCATTTTTGGTGCATTGGTGACTATTTGACTCCCCGATCCCGATCCCGATCCGAACCTAAACCAGTACCACTTCCACTTCCACGTGAAGATCGATGATGATGAGATTGAGAAGGAGTAGGATAAGGTTTTCTTGAAGATTCCGGAGATCCTGAGCTTCGTTTATTATTATTGTTATTATTATTGCCTTGTCCTTGACTTTGACTTTGACTATCAGAAGAATTTCTTCGTGATCCACTCGTTCCTCCCCCTCCAATTCCAAAACGTCCAATACTAGGCGCCAATAATCCATCCTGGTTTAGATTTTGATTTTCACCAACATTAGAATTGGAATTATTAACTTTCCTAATCCTTTGTTCCTCTCTTATAAATCCAATAAACAAATTCCTAAGTGCCCACTTTCCGATATTCACTAAAAAAAAAAAAGAAAAAGAAATTGGGAGTAAGATAAGAGATACGAGTATATAAAAAAAACGAAAACAAGAACGAGAACAAATGTAAAACAAAAAAAACCACTCACATTTATACTCCTCCGCCAAATGTCTATCTCCACTAAACCCAACTTCATCCGCATACACTTCACTTTCAAAACATCTTTCTCCAATATGAATAACCAAAACTCCCGCTTTAGTATCAGCAGAACACCAAGCATTAATAGCTGCTTCTCCTTCAATTCTTCCTCTAACCAATTCTAAAGCTTCTCTTGGACTTATTTCTCTTTCTCTTTCCTTTTCCTTTTCTCGTTCTCGTTCTCGTTCCCTATCCTTTTCCATTCCATCCCCATCCCCAGTCACACCCTCCTTCACACCTTTATCCTTATCCTTATCCTTATCTTACTCTTACTCTTACTCTTACCCTTACTCTTTTCCTTACTCTTATCCTTACTCTCAACACCACTCCCACTTTCACAAACCTCACCTCTAACATCCTCACTCCAAAAAACACCTTTACAAAACCCTCTAACAATATCCCAAACTCCAACTTCACCAGAAGTATCAACAGTCAAAACATGAATCCTATCATTCAAAATAACACTTCTAACCAATCCAAAATCTCCTTTAATAACATCATCAGGTTTAAGAGAATAAGGTATAGCATCAGCTGCTATTTCTCTTTCTTCATATTTTATTCGCATATTCATTAATGTGTTTGTGTTTGTGTTTGTGTTTTGGTTTGAAGTTGTGTTCGAGTTTTGGTTAGGATCGATATTCCGATTTTGGTTAGAAGTCGAATTAGATTCCTGATTTTGATTTTGAATTGAACAGGCGATCTTGATCTAACCATCCCCATCCCCATCCGTATCCACCACCACCACCACCACCACCACCAAATCTTCCACCAAATCGTCCTCTAGGAACAGACATAACAGAAGCAGCAGAATAAAGTGTAGAAACTTCCGGATCTCCACTAAACCCTCTTCTTCCACCACCACCACCACCACCTCCACCACCACCAGCAGTTCCTATTAATCCTCCCACACCTCCACCTGTACCCGTACCTCCGCCACCACCACCAACGCCACCACCAAAACTCCCACTCCCACCACTAAAACTTCTAAAATTCGAATTCGAAGTAGACGAATGTAACGGTGGAAATGGAATAAAAGGATCATTCGGTGATAACAGTTTAACAAGATTATCCATTGGAATTCCATATAATTTTCCAGGTTCTTGTGAATTTTCACCTGGTAGAAGATATGGATATGAATCTTGTTGCTGTTTGTTGTTGGTCGATAATATAGGAATTGGAATTACTTTGTTGATGTGATAGTGTATGGGTATTAGTATTGGTATTGGTATTGGTATTGGTATTGGTATTGACGTTGGTATCGGTAGAGTTGGAATTGATACGTTGAAGTTGAGAGTAAGAATTTGAATGAGAAAGGTACTCTGGAGGAGGAGGTGATAACGACGACGTTGTAGGAGATAAAGAAGGTAAAAACGAAGATGAAGTTATAGGACTTGAACTTGAACCATTCCCAATCCAAGTATTACCTCTAGGAGGTGTAACCGAATTCGAATTCATATTCGTATTACTCGGGAATGAAAATTCACCACTCCCACTTCCACTCCACAATTTCTTCTTATTAAAATTTGAAGAAGTTGAAGTCATAATCGGTGATTCCACAAACATTCCTTCTCCTTCTCCCTCTTCATTTCCATCTTCACCATCTAAACCCATACCCATACCTCCAAGGATCGAATAAGCAGGTAAAGGTCTCACAGATCTTTTTTGAGGTATACGCCATCTTTGAATATTCGAAGTTCCAGAAGCTGTCCACAGCAAATGATCATCCATAACTTGAATCTTATTAATTCCTTTTCCTTCAACACCAAACCCACCACTACTATTACCACCATTTGCGGATTTCGAAGGCGAAGACGAGGACGAAGTCGGTGAAGAGGAAGGGGAGAGGAGAGAAGAAGAGGAAGAAGGAGAATCTTGACAAAGAACAATACATTCTCCTTCCGAAACATCAGAACATTCTTCTACATCAACACGACATACCAATCCAGATCTATCACCAGAATAAAACACTTCTAATGAAGGATGCGTTGAAAATAATGACCAAACGGAATCAGTGTGATGTGTAAATGTGTGTAAACATCTTTGTGATGATAATGACCATAATTTAATCGAGGCTATGAAAAAAAAAACGTGGAGTGAGTTTGGAATTGGATATATTGTCTTGTTGATATGAACGTACCATCTGCGGAACCTGTTAACAACTATCAAAAAAAAGAAGATGGAGAGAGGTTAATAAAACAGGAAATAATAAGGAATAAAAATCATACATATTTTGAATCTTCAGATACCAAAATCGCTCTGATATTATCGGTATGCCCGACCAATTTTCCTATACACAAAAATCAATCTAACGTTCCTAAACCCCAGAAGAAGAAGAAAAACAATGCATACACACCTATTCTTTTCCCAGTTCTAGGATCCCAAAGACGAACAACACGTTCAGGTGATCCAGAAGCCACAATCCTTCCAAACGGATCACAAGCGAGTGCATATACTGATGATTTTGGAGCCATCGCATCTGGAGGGTTCAAAGTGACAATTGGTTGTAACTGTTTCTTCATAGTTGGATTTGAACTCGTATTCGCATTCGCACTCGTACTCGGGTTCCCTCCAGAGGAATTCAAATCCCATAATTTGATTGTTCTATCAAAAGATCCAGAAGCGACCCAGTTCTGTTCTCGACTGTTGATATCAAACTAAGGGATAGTACGTTAACAAGAAGGGTATGATTGACGTACCAATATGTTAGACAACGAACGTAGTCTTTGTGCGAACCTATATGTGTTGGATCTGGAGTACCCGGGGAATGAGGATTCCAAGCTTTAACAGTTCCGTCCGAGGAAGCAGATATAACGGTTTGGTTATGGTTACACAAAACGATATCATTAACCCAATCTGAATGGAGTTCCGCACACTGTCTGAATTGAGATTTCTACCAACCAAGTAAGACAAAGGTAAACAGGGAGAGAAAGAAAAGAACATACAATACCAGGCTTAAATGCATCTACATCGACCTCCCAGGCAGGAATTGTATCTGACTTTTTTCTACCAAGCATCATTCTCTGTCTTCTCTGTTGTCCAACCTCACCCAACACATCTCCATCCATAGACGAAAACCTCTCAGCATCATCATTTTCTTCATCTATCACATCATCAACCCATCCAGTCAACACTTCCCATCTTGCATTCCTCGTATCCCCCTCTTCTTCAGATTCCTTTTCCCTACGTTTCATAGGCATACCAAGATCCCAAGCCATAACAAGTCCATCTCTCCCACCAGAATACAATATCCCTTCCGGACTAGCTTTCCCACTTAACATAGTTGAAGTATCCAACGCCAATGAAGCAACTCCAAGTCTATGTCTTGGGTGCCTCACTTCCCCTACTACTACACCTCTACCCCCTCCTTCATGTTTTTGAGAACCGGAAGAATATGGAGTAAGCAAAGGTCCTACAATACCAAGTCTTGATATACCCAAGTGTGGCAGTTGAAGACGTGGAACAGGAGTTGTTGGTGATGGAATAACATAGGAGACTCTTCGTTTATTATTTGACATTGATCAATCTAGCATTTGTCTGTACAAAACTTGAAATGTGAGAGAGAGAGAACCAAAGTAACGAACAGGTTGTCTCTAAGCGTTAACCGTTTCTCACACTGCGTTTTTTTTGAGGGTAATCGTACCGTAACGATATTGGCCGTGGAATTGTAAACGTGTGTGCCTGAACACTCCATCACCCTCTCTCCGAATACAGCGTGGGAATTAATCAATTGATGATATATCTACCAATTTAAATAACATGTATCACCGTTTTTGTTTTGATGCATATTTCCTCCATTTTTTAATATCGTCTCTTCCAAGTAATAATTCCACCGTATAATACTCCTGCGCTAGTACATCATTCGATTCAACATGATGAACCATTGAATGACAAGGGCTTTAATATAATAATAAAATAGTCAACTCAATAACAAAAAAGAAAACAAAAAAACCATGAAAACTCACCGACATAACCAAGCAACAACATTCAATTCCCATTCATCCAACCCTTTACATTTAACAAACCATTTCTGATGTGTAGATTTTGGAATCAAATGATGATAAGTCAATGGTATACCATCCCGTTCACAAATCTCACACCCCAATCTATCCCTTTCTCGTTTAGTACAACTCCAAGGAATAGGTTTGGAAACAACTATATCTCGATATTCTTTTAAAATCTTGTTTAAGAAAAAAGTGTAGACTTCATCTTCGTCTGATGATATTCCGTATGAGATTAAAGTTTGGGTGAAGGTAGGTGATAGGTTTTGTTGGATTTGTTGTTCGAGTTGTTGTTCGAGTTCTATTTCGGTAGAATTGGAGTTGGAGTTGGAGTTGGTATTGATTGAGGGAACGATAGAACGTGTTGTATAAGTTGCATTTTGTAATGAAGAAGGAATTGCATTCCATGATTCAGATGCTAGGAAATCGATGAATTCATCTAATTCAGCAGCATCCGTTTCAGTTTCAGTTTCAGTTTGTCGAGAAATCAAATGTTGAGCGAGTATCTCTCGAAAGACATTATACTGGGTTGTTTTCTCTTGCATAACTCGGTGATAAAGGATGATCAATATGTCAGTTCACTCTTAAATGTAAGCGGTTTCGAAGTGACTCGTGGATTGCTCGTGGAACCGGAGCCGTCAGATGACCTTCATTTACGACATTGACAGGAGGTATTTAATGAAAAGTACTGCCCAGTGACTCACATAGTATCATTTCGATACATAGTTTCCGCAAAGGGCAGAAAAAATAGATATACAGCCCTCAATCAGATGTTGCACTACAATCGAATATAATATACATGCTGTGAAAAAGAAACATTTCTTTGACCAATATAATCTATTCAAACAATTCAACATAATCACACCTACCTACCTCTAAACAGGTTCATCCATCCCCACAAACCTCTCAAACCCATCCATAACTTCCCTAACCACACCATGTGATATAGTAGACTCAGTCTCTTCAGATCCAGATTTTACACTCTCACTCCCATCACCATTACCCCTCTCTTCACTCTCCTTTAACATAATCTTCACTACAGAACCCTCCCCCGTTCCGTTTCCTTGGCCACAAGACTAGATAGGCTATTAGAAGGAACATGATTCCTTACAACAACAGCTATAGCCGAAGCCAATTCATTCGAAGGAATACCAAACGTTTTAGCCAAATCATTGATTTTATCTTCAATACTATCACCACTACATCCACCTCCGCCTCCACCTCCACCCCCAGTTCCAGTTCCAGTTCCAGCTCCGGGTGAGTGTCCATGGCCTAAAGGAGAATGACCAAGAACCAAATACCACCATCCTCCACCTTCACTTTTTTGTTGTACAAAACGATAAGAGTAATAAGCTCCAAGAAGGATAGTTGTACAGATTAAGATGTAGATTAAACGACTGAGTCTTGTTTCTGAAAGTGGTGGTTTCACTTGTTTTAATCCTTTTTGTTTTCTTCCTGCAGGCATGTTTTTTATAGTATCTGAAGGTGTAGGAGAGGAAGACATGATATGGTTAATAGTTCTTGAGAGATGGTAGTAGTAGTAGTAGTAGTAGCTTGTTGTTGTCGTAGATTGCAAGGGTTCTTAAAAATCCACTTGAGCTAGAAATACGCGTTTTGAGAAGAAAAGTTGGAGAGAAAGTGACATCATCCTAGACCTCATTCACGTCATTAAGGAGAAAAAGTCACGTGAAATTCACCCAAACTGAGTCCCGTGGGTCCGGGGATTATCGGCAAGCCGGGTAGTAAGGCGAAATCCGTGATTGGGTGAAAGCGTCCTTACCATATCTCTTTCCTCTCTTCAAACACACCTCCAATTCATTCCCTTCCGAACGATGTCTACTAGCCTCATCCTCCGTTCAAACATCACTAGAGCTCTCACTCGTCGTGCAGCTCTCGGAACTGCTATTCAACGTATGTAGTTTAGATATGTTATATTGAATTTTATAATTCTAACAAACATTTGGGTTTTTTTTTTTTGGTTTTTGTAGCTCGCTTTGCTAGTAACGCAGCTACTTCCGAATTCAAGTATGTTCCTGGTGGTCGTACGTATCTTTCACCCTAATCTTCATAATTAAATCTAATCTTTTTTCCCCCTATATAATAGCCATTATCCAGGGTACAGTCAACGACCCAACAACCTTCCCTCCTCCATCACGAGTACATGGATCTTATCATTGGGCATTTGAACGTCTCCTCTCAGCCGGTCTCGTTCCTTTAACAGTAGCAGCATTCGTTACCAGTCCAACTGCTTATCCTGTTCTTGATGGTCTTCTTGGTGTTAGTTTGATCATTCATTCACATATTGGTGTAAGTCCGCATTATAACCACATATCCCTTTTCTTTTTTTTCGTTCTAATGGTTATTATTATAGTTTGATAGCATGCTTGTGGATTATGTTCATCCACGTAAATTCCCTGTTCTTGGTAAAGTCGCTTCATGGACTCTTCGTGGTGTAACTGTTGCCACTCTTGTTGGAATTTATCAATTCAACACTAATGATGTTGGTACGTACACTTTTTTTAACACACTCTCTCTTATGTATTAAGTCCCCCACTCAAAAACTCACCAAAAAAAAAATCATTATAAATAGGTCTCACTGAACTCATTACACGTGTTTGGGTAGCCTGAAATCCCTCTCTGATCTCTCTCTTTTGGGAACCAACCGACTTTCTTTTGTCTTGGCTTGAACCTACCTACCAACAAAAATAAATAAATGAACAACCCACCCTTGATATACCTATATTACGTGTTAGACGGTACGGAGGATAGGAGGTAATTTGGTTTTTTTTGGGGGGGTAGGAAATCAAAGGGGAACCGTGTGTCTCTAGTTTTGGGATTGTTTCTTCTTTTTTTTTGTGTGTGGTGGTGGTTTTGGTAGAATGAAAGTCTGTATATCATCGTTTCGTTGACGTCCTTTTTTTTCGACATTGGAGAGAGTGGTCCACAAGATTAGGGAAAAGTTGCGTAATTCAAATTTCGGATCTCAGATTTAATATGCAAACCGGATGGAAATCATCACAATTCATAATAACATCAATATCCCGATGTGGGGACTTGACGAACAATACGAAGAGTGGGAATGATTTGACACAGTTCAATAATCTGGTCATAAAGTGTTGGTTTTTCACGGTCAAAGTACATACCCAACCCGATTAGATCCTCCCTCATCCCTCACAACACAACCATTCTCAAGCTCCATACCACCACCACAAAACTAAACTTTTATATCGTATATTTTTAATTGTGTAGATATATTCCGGACGGAATCCAGATATTTGAGTCTAAATATATATAAAAAATATGAAAAGGCGCATCATTAACACGATATTGACAAATATCCAATATTATATATAATATATTTCATGGGATATATATTTGATGTTCAGTTTAGATGTCTACTAGATGTTTGAATATGTGATGGTTATGACGTGAGTAACAAATCACAGTCCATCATCCCCGACTCAGCCAAGCTAGAGGAGGGTTCTGTTTGCACCAAACGTGCCATTCCACCTGCATACACTTCCCATCAGATGGTTCCTGATGGAACATTGTAGAACGTTGTAGAATAAATAATCTAAAAACAGAATTTCTGGACTCTAGATCATTACATGTGACCATTGACACCCGTGTCTTGAGAATGAATCATGATTCATGATGAAGGAAGAGGGGAAAGGGAAAGGGAAAGTGTCTTTGGGCATAACCTGGGTGTAACAAAAAATAGAAGTTGGGACTGACTGAAATACTTCCTACTCCTACAAGAGTGTTTAGCACTGAAGGCCTTGTTCAAAGGTGGACTGGAGTATGGTTGAACGAGAGTGAGATGAATTTTGAACAAGCCTTGTGGTACGCCAATTTGACCTTTCAGGCCTCGGGCGGCGAGCACACACGAACTGGCGGAGGCAGCGAGTCTGTGTGAGCAAAGGATAGGAACTGATAAGGAACCAAAGTTACCAAACTCATCATTTGTATTTTTGTGTAGCCTTTATGGTATCAACAATAGTGTCCCAACCCCCAAATATATATATCACTGGGTCGGGGACTGGTGCGTGAGCGCCGCTACGATTTGGTATCCCCGTGATATGTAATTGGGTCCGGTGTGTAGGAATCTGATTCATTGTCCATCACACTAGCAGACAGGTCATTTTCCGTCCTGTCTTTCCTTTCTCACTTCTCACTCCCCTTTCACAACTTGCGTCATAGTCGAGTCAATCTTAATGAGCCATTCATCTGACTTGGATTTACTAGGATTCAGCTGTATTTCCGGTTCATCATCCTAACACCAATTATATAGTACAAGCTTTTGTTACACTATTGTATTGCCAAGCTTCCAAGAAGATGAAAAGCAGATCCCTTGCCAGGGTTATTTCAATTTTTTTTTGATGAACTCAGTCATAGAAATCTTGAGATCATCTCTGGTTCTATCCAGGGTAACTTAGAAGCTGTCAGCAAGATATTTATGAGGCAGTGTGACGGGGCTCTGGTAGCAAAGGTCAATAACTTGTGTGAAAACGCATACAGCTTAATGAGTCTTACTAACCAGGTGTTGATAAACTTAATCACTAATAACCTTTCTTATGCCAAGTCTGGCCCTTGATCCTCCTCGTGTATTCCCCGGTTTGCACACCGACAGGTGTTTGAAACACATCGGCCAAAACAGTTTTGGTTACTTGAGTATTTCTTTTGGCTGGAAATTTGGTGAATGAACATACAGTAAGCAACAAGCCTAGGGTGACAACGCTGTGGTGATGCATGTGTACCTATTTCGGATTCCTTGCTTCGATTATTGAAATAACCTCGCAGATCCGAGGGTTTGATTACTGACGTGAGTAGATCAATCCATAACGGGTGAGCCCCAGTCGATGATTCTTCGAAGCATGGACGTTCCATTCCCTGACATTAGATCTACATACTTATCGGAATGAGATGACTAATCTTAACGTGTGGATAATGTATTTTTATTTTTAGAATTTGGGGAACTACAATACTACCATGCAATGTTATATTTTACAACATATCTAATTCTTCAAGCAACGTGAACGATAGAGTACGACCCATAAACGGAGCGCTCAAATCCCCAAATTTCCAAGAAAAGATCACACACAAACGGTCCAGTTTGTTCTACATCCTTACCTGAAATGAACCTATTCCATACATCATCCTCCGAGTATGTGTTTATAATACCAACTCGTTTTTGGTATGCTTGTTTTACTTTGATACGCAATACTTGAGGGAGCCGTAAGTAAGTGTGGATACTCATTGGCATTTGTGTAATACTTTGAAGGTATAAGGTGGTTTCCAGAGCGGTGGTTTCGGTGGCTGGAATAGAAGGAACTGGATGTAGTGTACCGATATGAAATAACGGGGTGTGGACATGAATTGGGGAAAACATTTCGATGCTGAGGAGGTCAGTCATCTTGGATACTGATAAAGTCGAGTTTTGTGAGAGAGATATGGGATAGAATTCATCCCGAGAAAGACCATGAGTTCCACAAGGAGCAGGCGGAGTGGAAAAAACTGGTGGTAGAGTGATGGTTGTTTGAAAAGGTGTTGAAGGCATTGCAATTTCAGAGCCGGATCGCTGGAAGCGCATGATCAAATATTGAACTACGGTTAATTCTTGTACTGACGCACCTGAGGCTGAAGCTGAAAGGTCAATTGTGACTTGGAGACTTTACAATACTCAGTGGACGAGTATACCTACAGATGGTGTTAGTGCATTTACATCATTCGGTGGGAGAACTCAAGGTAACCTGAGGTGGAGTAAAAGTAAAAAACATTGCAATTCTGGGGCTGGGGTGGTTGGTGAGCAATTACATGAACCCTTATATACGGTTTGTTAAAACTACTCAGGCAGCACACGTTCAAGTTTCCGCTTGTGTGAAAGTTGTGCAAAAATAATCTGATCTGTACTTCCTGAAGTTCCCCAATAGAAATCTTAGATGAGCTCAGATCAGATCAGATAACATCCGCTGTTTTTAATTAATGTATTGGTTTTCTAGTCATAACTACAATAGTCTAGTATCTACTTGCCTACATCTGGGCCGATCTGACTGAGCACAACAAATACTATACTATCCAATTTCATCCCATCTGGCACTATCTACTACCCGTGTTAGGGCCCTTTCGGGAAGCAGGTCTGCACGAGACCTACCAGCCAAAAACGGACACCCCCCCTGCACCTAGGTATGGGTGGCGCCTGGGAAACCTGGGAATTCTGCTTGGGCTTTCTCAAGACCTTGCAACAAACCAACCTCCAATATACAGAAATTATCCTTACAATCGTGAGCAGTGCTTTATACTGCTTCTCAACTTTGTCCTCAATATCCTCCGGCTCGTCCTCGTTATCCCCTACAACCAGAACTAGAACCTCATCCTCATCCGTATTTTGAATTGTAACCACTCGCTCCCCTCTCTTCCTCCTTTCTTCTCTTTTCTTTCTAGCCTTTTTTCTCCGCTTCTCTTTCTCTGGGTCAGCCTGCAAAGCGTCAGATGCGATATCTTGAGAGAGTTCATGTGACACACGTTACAGTGCACCGTTACACTTCGGTTACACACCACTCCCTTCATGCCTCTATCATCCATATCACTCCATTTAGTGCAACCTATTGTCACTGCACTATTTATTAACCCTCCCACCTCCCTCAGATGACATTAGATACAATCCTAGATCGATCGGTGAGCCGCCGTCGTTCTTCCGTTACATCGCCAGGCTCGACCACCTCGTGCGTCATGTATACTAATTACTTTACTACAGTACCAGCCGCACAACGTGGTCGTCTCCTCTCCCACACACACTCAATGCCATTCCACTTAGACTTATTTGAATACACCTATATATATCCTACCTTCCCCAACTACCTGACTTCGACGAACAAGAGTGTCCCTAGTAATGCCCATGCGTCAGGTGCTATAGATTCCATCTCATTCCCAATCTTGTGAATATCACCCTTAACTTCAACGTCCTCAGCTGTTATCTTTGAAGTAACAAGATGACGGCTGCTTTCAGCACACGTTGGCTCATACACTTGGCTCCGAAGTCGTCCCTCATATGTTCCTTTCACCCAATCCTCAACCAATCTCTTCATGCCATTATTGTGTAGGAAGTCAAGCAATGTTGGGATCTTGGACACGAAATCAGTCACAAGGGGTTTTTCGGATACTCTTGCATCAATGAAGAGCAGTCGGATGAGATTGAAAACTGGCAGGTTCCAATTGGTTTACAATGTGTAGTAAATTGTCTTGAACACTGGGACCCGGGTCTTCACTGGATGAATCACTCCAGTAATGCATGGTACAAGAGGGCCGAGGGCCGAGAGAGAGGGAAGAAGAGTATATTGTATATCTAGTAGTCTACAGTGAATGAACGACATCTGGGTACTACAAAGGAATGCGTCGACGCGTCATGGCTACACACTTCCTTAATAAGACTGGACACTTATCTCCTATTCCCGCATATCCCTTATCCCTTAGTAATCTGACAAGGTTGGAGTTTGCGCAGCACGTCGGTGATGGCTGTCAGGTTATTTGTTCCAGCCCCTTGCTGCGCTCGGACGACACAAATATTTAAAACTCCGTCAGATCCGTCGGAAACGTCCGAAGTGCGCAACGAGGCTGGGAAGGAGCCTGGGGTGCTGTTAATCAGAAGGGGGAGAAAATGACCAACGATGTATACACGGTCTGGAGTAATGAATTAAGTAATGTACTCATATTCGTAGTAAGCCAACACTTGTTTGACGTTTCGTCAATGGTTTCCACTCGTCGTCTCCCATTGAAGGCTTCTCTCTTTTCTGCTATACTGACATCATTTACTATGGAGGTGGCAAAGGCAATTGTCGTAGACCCTGCAGAGAAAATGGCGGTCTTACTCCAAACCCTGGCTCTCCAAATAAACAACCTCTTGAGTCCTCTGACCAGTGTGCTAGTAAATCTCTCCTAAAAAGTTCTATAACCATCACCCCACAAGCAGAAGAGATATATCTTCTCTTTATTCCGTGACCTTGATACTCATCCAAATCACTTCGTGATTCAGACATTCCATGTTCTTCACTACCCACATATTGAGCTGGAACTTGTATGGGATTTGGTTGGAAGTTTTAACAATAAATTGAAGCAAATATGGACTCAACGAGAGAACTGTATGGAAGGGTTGATAAAATTACATCGAGGACACGAAAATACAAATGTTGGAAGTACATATGGTATGTCTCTCAAAATCTCAGTAGTAATATCCGACGTTTTAATATGGATGTATCAGTGGAATCAACGGCAACCAGTCAAGTTCTCCCAAGCCCTCAGATAGGATCGTGCTCATTCATCATGGTGTAACGAGAGTGCAAAGTGCTGAGTCCTGTTCTAACTTCTGGGGCAGGAATCCGAAAGGCAAGCTATTCCAATCTACTGACACCTGTCGCCCATCCGAGTTTGATCAAGTCCGATACTAGAGCCAATAACGAAGAATTGAAGATGTGGAGATCTGACTTGTTAGCCGAGGGAAGGGAGGAGCAAGTTAGGCATTATATTGATTTGAATTCATTTATTTCTTATCTAGTACGAACGGTGGCAAATAGGGGGTGGGGATATAACCCAGAGTCCATTAATATATAAGGTTTGGTTATCTAAGCGAGTAGGTTATTCCGAGGTTCTAACGATACTGAACTTTTCATTTGTTATATGCATATACAGCGGTAACAATATATCATGACCAAAAAGTCACTTACATCCTACTGTAATCGATCAGGTGTACCACCACCACTTAACGACCACAAATTACAATACATCGCATTGAATAATTGATACTGAACTCATGACATTACTCAAACTACCACTGCGCACCCTCCATGCCTCTCCTCTACCCACTTATGTACCACTTCCAAGTTTTAACATTTAACCTTGACAGCTTTAGTTTCAACCTTCAAATGTAGCAAGTCCAACAAGAGGAGGACTAAACATCATTCCAACAGGTAAACTTGCAAGACTTTGTCTATGAATATCCAACCTCCTTTTTTGAAGTTCATCATCGTCCACACTACCACTGTCATTCATATTCACATTGACATTTGGAGACTTGGAACTTGAGTTTGAAATCATTTCGGAAGGAAGTACGACTTTATTCCTTGAAATATCGAAACTCTTCTGTGATTGTGATTTTGGTTGCGCCTGTGATTGTGCTTGTGACCGTGATTGGGGATGTGAACGCGGATGTGAATATGGATTGCATCGCGTAGTGGTAGAGGGACAAGTTGAATAACGCATTATATGTCTTTGTTTCGGAGTTACCGAATCGTCATCGGTATCATCAACGCTGGTACGAGTACTAGTACCAGCACAAGCACTCTTTGAACGATAAGGTAACTCCTCCTTCACTTTCGCTTTCCCGTTTGCAGTTCGTGATTTTATCGAGCGAGGTGTACCAGTATTCGAATTCGGCGCGTATTCAGGTCCGGGTAAACTCGTATACCGATCTTCATCCTCTCTAGTACCCGAAGAAAATCTAGAAAATGAAGAACCGATAGCATCCATAACCTTTTCTACCCAAGTATCCCTCCCACTTCTATTCCGAGGTCCAAATGAGATAGTTGTAGCATTTGAAGTTGACGGATCTTTAGATGTCGATCGTAATGTTGATTGTAATGTCGTTGTAGTTGGTGTTGTAGATGTAGTGGATGTTATCGAATTACCCAAAGATAGCGTCAAATCAAGTTCTCTAGGACTTTCAATTATCATTCTAAACCCTTCTCCTTCTCCTTCCTCGTCACACTCATCATCAATTTTAAAACTCGTAAAACTTTTCGATTCCGTTCTCTTACCCCAGTTCCTACTCCTAGCACCAGTACCAGCGGTAGTCACAGCTCTTCTAGGAACTTTACCTCTTCGATTATCTTGAACATAAGGTTCTTGCAATGATGTATCCTGCTTGTTGCCAGTGACATAAGATTGAGGGTACCGAGATTGGGACTGAGACTGATATTGATCCGTCCTAATCCTCTTGAATCTTCTTTTTTCTTCAGATACACCAGTACGACCGATCGTTCCTTCCTGATCTTGGTCAGAACAAGAATCCGAAAGTGCTTCTAAAGCTAAAAAACCAGCTTTTGATCCCGATCCAGAAACCAAAGTTGAGTGTTTACTGGTACCATTCAAGACCCTTCCAGAACTCAACTGACCAGATCGTTGACGAATAGAATATCTTTTCTTCGGTACGTGAACATATCCCTCTCCATCTTCATCCTGATCTCCCTTTCCATTTAAATTCGGATCCAAACCTTCGTCACGTATGCTCGGCCAAACAAACCTATTCCTCTCTTCTAACTCCACCAACGAAGGTCTACAATCACATTCAAATCCATATTCTCTTGTATGATTACATTCCCGATTCGTATAAACATTCATCAATCTTTGATTTTCTTGAGATCCAGCATGATTGGGATTATAGTAGTTGAGATTTTGAGATTTAAAATCTTCATATCGAAAAGCTTTGAATCCTTTTGGTTTTGGTACTTCAATCCTTCTCTCTCTCTTCCCTACTCCCACACTTCCTGTTCTTCTACTAGGTCCTCTTCCTCCAACTACTTCTCGACTTACACTTCCAACTCCAACTCCTTCAACTTCCTTATTAAACCCACTTCCACTTCCACTTCCACTTCCAATTCCATCACCACTCTCAACAACATTATGAGAGGAATCAAACGTCTCATTATCAAGTAACCTCGAACTATTAAAACTAAACGGTGACCTAAATTTCGGTTTTCTCGTACAACAACCATGAATAAGCCAACCAAATCCAACCAAAAAGAAAAATCCCAATAACGAAAAAAGTGGGACTAGATAAAGAACATCGAATCTTCGTTGGTTTTCTACTGTAGCAGAATTTGGATTTGGATTTGGATTTACGTTTGTGATGTTTTGGGTTCCAGTTGGATTTGAATTTGGAGTTGGGGATTGTGTGATTCGGTGTGTAGGAGTAGGAAGAGTAGGTGTGAATGTTGGGGAAGGAATAGACCAATGAGATGATGATGAAGTGTTTAATAACGAGAAAATTGGAATTGTAGGCGTAGGAGCGTCGTCAGTATCAGCTTCCGAAGGTAAAGTAGACGTAGGAGTTAATTTTCCAGGTGATGAACCACCTAGAGGTATAGTGAGAGTTGAGAATAGGACATCAGTGTTCGGCTCGTCAAAAGGGAGTGGCATCCAAAAGTTGGTCGAATCACCATCAGTAGGAGGAAAAATTTGTCGTGGATTAGGATTAGGAAGAGAATAAGGATGAGTAAGAATAGGCCCAGCAATGGCCAGACCAAGAGGATGAGATACATGTGCCAAAATAAATATGGATACAAAAGGAGATGCAGTTGCAGAAAACATAGATAAAGAAGAGTTTCCGAATCTAGATATGGACAAGAATAGAACACCCCAGTTGGATTTAGTTGGGAGAGAATGTGAATTCGGGAGGTATAACGATACAACCAACGCGAGATTCGACACAGAGGGCACTCAGGTCGTGCGTTGGAGAGTCAAACCGCAGACCAGCTGCAATATAAGTTGACCGACGGATAAGATGTGACGACGGGGAGTATGAAGCTCCAGCAACACCTGAGCGACGAGTTTTACGCCAGAAAGTGGTGGGACGAACTATTAAAAAGAAATGTCAGAAAAATATTCGAGAATTGTCAATATGGTAACCCCTTACGTAGTGGTGGAGGTGGCGGCAAAAGTTCACCGGTGCGACTAGTGCCAATAGTTGCAAAGGACGAGTAACTCCTTTTTGGTTGTAGAGGACGACTGTTTGGAGGTTTAAAAGCAAGTAACAATGCCTGATCGTCACTAGCAGTAGTGATTTGTAGCACCTCTGGCTTTGGTTTTCTGTCGCCTGGAGGCGCGCTGAGAGATCTTGTTGGACGATGTCTGCGTTGTCTATTGGGTGATTTCCAGGTATTCACGGGTGGAGTCAGAAAGGACGAATCGTAGTCTGGTCTCGGATTCCGTCTTGGACTTGGACCTGATATTTCGTTTCGGACCGGCTCTTGAGTCTCATCGTCCTGGAAAGTCAATCGTGGAGGTCGTCCGCGTTGAGGTGTGAGGCGAGGGGTAGAGCTGTTGAAGAGACCGTGTGTTAGTGGGTATAGTGGTTTGCTGGCATGGAGAACAGTGAGGTCAGTCATGAGTCAGTCGTAGTCGTCGTCGGCGACGATGAGAAGGAACAAAGAAGCACGAAGGATGCATATGTGACATTGTGTGACAACAAATCATTTCATCCCCCACATTCAACTTATGCCTCGTAAAGAATCGAACAATCCTACAATCTCTGCACAAGCTCAACAGGAATTGGTCTCGGAAGGAATAGAAAACTTTGAACTCCCAAAGAGTGTAGTAACAAAGATCGCGAAGAGTGCTTTGCCAGAGAATGCAAAGTTACAAAAGGAAACTGTATTGGCTCTCGTCAAAGGTTCAACCGTGTTTATCAATTATCTTGGTAAGTATTTCATGATTTATTGCAAAATATTTACTCAAGTAACCAGCTGCAACGTAGGTTTCTATTAATTGCCACGTGTAAACATATACTTCATTGTCGGTATACAGAGCACACGATGTTGCCGTTTCAAAACAACACAAATCCATCTCAGCTTCTGATATCATGAAAGCACTTGAACTCATAGAATTCAACCATCTCGTGCCTCTACTCGAATCACAATTCCAAGGTAGATATCACTCAATAATCCTAAAATATTTCTTACTAATTCCTCGCAACTAGTGTATCGAGCAAATCCCAAACCAGAAAAGGGAAAAAAAGCTAGTATATCTGCATCGCGTCCCGCACCAGCGCCAATAAACGGAACATCTACATCTGCAACCGTGCCAAATGGCAATCCATACCCACCAAAACCTTCAAACCCTTACCCTTCGATATCTAGCGGTCCCAGTACAACTCCAGCTACGAATGGAGAGTCTTCGTCATCACCCTTCACTAGTATTCCTCTTGATCTTTCTGTCTCTGCAAGTGTCGGAAGTAAAGAAGACCCTATGGATGTTGATGATGTGGAGTAGTGTGTTTTCTTGCCCCGTTATGTCCCCATTTGTTTCTCTTGAATTTTCTACCACTATAATTGCTAGATGATTTGTACTTCTATTAAATAACGAACCGAACGGACTCTTTGGTTATCTACGGTTCTGTTTACCCTATTCCTCGCCTGCTTCCTTAAATGAACGTTATGATTGCGGTCATCACGGCGTAGCGTCTTCAAATGTGATTCAATTCCACAAGTTGGCTCCAAAGCACATATGTTTTTGATGTCAACCAAGGAGGACACCGTGGAAACAAATTGTACATGAAGCTAAGGCACCGATGTGCGCGGTGCACAGAAAATAGAGCAATCTTCTTTTCTCAGAATATGAGCGTTCAATGGTTCTCCTTGCTCTAGAACGACATCTAAGGAAGTTGGAGTTGATAGATCATTAGAGTATCAGCAGGTGACACTGGATCGCAACTTCTACCAATGACCATGCAACATGAGGCAAGACTGACGCCTGGCAAGCACATAGTGACGCACACGTTTTATTAAGTCGCCGTTGATTCCTACCACTGCTGTGATAGCGGCGTACCACATTGCTAATTCTTCGTGTTATCATACCCAATCAAAAGAACATTTTCTCTCATGCTGAACGACCTCAATAAAGACTGACGTTGAAGGATTTAAAGAATTATATATGAATATATGAATTATGTAACTTTGATCCAACTTAAATGACAATGTCAAATTTAATTTCAAAAAACCGAAAATTCCCTTTCCTGAGAGGCACGCAACGGAAGTTGAGGATTCAAAGTTTCTGTATCTCCCCCTACTACTATATTCGAGTCAGTGTCGTTAGTCCAAGCCAGCATAGTCAGCCCGAGGAACAAACATCTAAACTCGGAATGGTCTTCAACATTTCTATTTTTTAATTATCTATCTCCTTGTTCTTCCTCTTCAAATTAGACTGAGATGGTTTCCGAGCGTTTACTAGTAGCGCTTGAACCTTGATAGTTGACAAGCAGCATCTAGACGCTGAGAAAAAGATTCATACTCCACGCACATGTGCAACTCAATTTAACACATCTTCTCTTTCACAAAGTACTGCTCGTCGGTTCCTATACTTTGGGTTGAAGTGATTGAAATAGGCCGTTGATGGCCCGGGACTATGCATATGACACAAACAATTCAAATCGCCATTGTTTGGCAAAGTTGGCATTCAGAAATTAACTCCCCAGATCCCCAGACTCCAGTTCAACTTGGATGTTCGCCGCCATAGCTAAGGGGTGCATACGTAGGGGTCCTCAAATATATACTCTGAATGAGATTTTGCCTCACACTTGTACAAGTGTTCCGCCAAACCATTTCAGCTATACCAAATATGTATCGTCTATAACCATCAGGCCCTTTTCACCTTTAACTTGATTATCAACTCATGGTGTGCCTCGTGTGACTGATATTTTTATATCCATACAAGTAAGAGGGCGCGACCCTTATTAAATTTTAACAGTATTCATTTGAAGTTGTGTTCATGGATTTTCATGGATAGTACGTGTACGGTGCCCCTTTCGAGTTTTTGATTTGCACAGGACGATGTTAAATACAGACAGTCGAACACTTCTACTATAGGCTAAAATGATAGAAGTACAAATTGAGGGGGAGTTATAAAATATGCAATCTGTACTAATGACTATTAGAACATATGTTCTTAACCTGGAAACTCCAAGAACATTAGAGTTAACAATAGGAATACTACTAGGACAAATCCATAAACCAACAACAATTAAAGTGTCCAAAATAGCTTAGAATAAAATACAATAAAAATCGTAGGTACAATATTATATATAAATAAGAGACTGGAAAAGCGAAATATATCATCACTTCATATTCTCAATACCTCAACTCAAATTAAGTGTAAGACTAAAGATCAATATTACTCTAAGTTACAAAGCTCATCACTCACAGTGATTCCTATCACCTGATGCCACAATCATCGTCCCCCCATTACTATTGGATACTAAAAGAGTTTGCGCACTCTTACTACGTTCCCTCTTCTTCTATCCACTTCCACCTACTTGTGCCATTCTCTCATCATGAGTGATTATCGGCCACCCTTTAACTCTACAAACTCGAGAGAAGAACAACACAGTGGCGACTTTTTTGCCGATAAAACTCACTTTCAAGAGCCTGAACGCCCGTATAGTGGCCCAGGTTCACCGGTGACTATTCTGCAACTCTTTGAGAACACAACTACTCTCCCAACGGAATTTAGCAGCCAGGAGCACTACGTAGAGACTGGCGGTTTCTACCCACCAGCGTAAATCCATTCCTATCTTCAACAAACAGCCTCGCCTTACTCCCTTTTAATAGTCCAGTTGATCCTACTGCGTATGGTGATCCTGATGGTGACAGGCCTGTGTCAGTAGTCTCCACTTCCACCAACGGTGTCGATAGTGCCTGGAGAGGTTGCCAAGCTATCAAGCGGGGTGTTACTCGCAAGGTTAGCCTCACCAACGGTAATTTCATCGCAGAGTACCCAGTACCAACACCCATCACCAATGCTGTCGAAGCCAAATGGAAACAGTCTGGCTCGACCGAGTTCACGTAAGTGGCACCTTTAATCCCCGAAGTCCGATACTTGTTCAAACGGGGTACTGTAGCCATATGAGGTATACCGCAGCCACAGTCGATCCAGACGAGTTCACCGAGGCCAACGGTTGGTCCTTGCGTACTAGGATGTACAATCGTGACACCGAGATGCTGATCGCTGTCACTTCTTACAATGAGGACAAGACTCTATATGCACGAACGCTCCACGGTGTCATGCTCAACATTCGTGACATTTGCAAGACGAAAAAATCCAAGTACTGGCGAAGACATGCTGAAGAAGGAACGCCAGGTTGGCAAAAGATTACAGTAGCTCTCATTGTTGATGGTCTCGAGGAAATGGACAATACAGTGCTTGATATCTTGGCCACTGTTGGGGTTTATCAGGATGGTGTAATGAAAAAGCAGGTCGATGGAAAAGATACGGTGGCACATATATTTGAAGTAACCGTCGCTTCGCTTTCCTTTCGCTTAAAGTTTGGGGCTGATGGTTAAAAATAGTACACAACACAATTAGCAGTCGACGCAACTCCTCAATTGGTTCTCCCCCGAGAAAATGATCCCAATAATCTGGTGCCAGTACAAGTCATCCTCGTCCTGAAAGCCAAGAATCAAAAGAAAATCAACTCTCATCGTTGGCTTTTCAATGCCATTGGAAATATACTGAATGTAAATTGAATGTTTTTGCTATATGGGTGTATGTTCTGATGTCTATTCAGCCCGAGATTTGTATTCTCATCGATGCTGGTACAAAGCCCGGTCACAAATCCATTTACTATCTTTGGGAGGCCTTCTATAATGATCCTCATTTGGGAGGTTGTTGCGGTGAAATTCATGCCATGATCAAGGGTGGCAAGAAACTCTTGAATCCTCTTGTAGCGGCACAGAACTTTGAGTACAAGATTTCCAATATTCTTGGTAACTATTCTTCAACAATCAATCCATGCAAACATTCTTACCAGGTCTTTAGATAAACCCTTTGAAAGTAGTTTTGGCTACGTATCCGTTCTCCCTGGTGCCTTTTCAGCATATCGCTTCCGTGCCATCATGGGTCGTCCTCTGCAACAATATTTCCATGGTGATCATTCATTGGCTGATCGTCTTGGTCCTAAAGGTATCTACGGTATGAATATCTTCATCAAAAACATGTTCTTGGGTATGTAAATGCTTTCTAATGCCCTCGTTTGATACACGTGATCTCATGGTGTTTTAGCTGAGGATCGTATACTGTGCTTCGAGCTCGTAGCCAAAGCAAAGGATCGTTGGACCCTTACCTATGTGAAGCCTAGCAAGGCTGAGACTGATGTGCCAGAAAGTACCCCTGAACTAATTGCTCAACGTCGACGTTGGTTAAATGGCTCTTTTGCTGCTTCCGTTGTAAGTTGTTTACGTTTATCAGAGAGGCTTCTAGGTTTACTAAATCTTGCCGATAGTATGCCCTGGTCAATTTCTTCAAACTGTATCGCTCTGGACATAGTATCATACGCATGTTTTTCTTCCACATTCAAGCGATCGTTTGTGGTTATTATCAGTTGATCACACATAGTTTAATAACCATAACCTTGAACAGTATAATGTTGCTTCTTTGCTTTTCTCTTGGTTTGCGCTTGCCAACATGTGGCTCACATTCAGCATCATCATCGACTTCCTTCCAACTCAGGGCGTGGTTATCTTCGGCACACCAGTAATGGTAAGCCTTTTTTTATTCAACTCCCAATGATCCTGTTTCAAATCTTCCTTCCAGACGTATTGGATCAATCTGTCATTGAAATGGATTTACTTATCGTTCCTGGTTCTACAATTCATCCTTGCTCTTGGAAATCACCCAAAAGGTGAACGGATGGCATATGTGGTAACTCTATGGATATATGGTGTTCTTGCAGTATATCTCCTGGTTTGTTCATTCTGGTTGACTGCTTTGGCGTTCAAGGTAAGCCATACATTAACCATACTATAAATATACTGACATATAGTCATTAGAATATCCCCGAGCGGCTTAAAGGAAAGACGACAGCTGAAGTCATTGCTGCATTCTTTACCCCCTTTGGAGCACTTACAGTGGCCATGGTATCTACCTTGGGTATTTATTTCTTTGCCTCTTTCCTTTATGTGAGTCCATCGTCCTCTGTATTGATTACTATGTACTGAAATTCTACTCAGCGCGACCCTTGGCACATGTTCTCAAGTTTCTTCCAGTATCTGTGCCTTTCCCCAAGTTTCATCAATGTACTCAACATTTACGCATTTTGCAATTTGCATGATGTTTCCTGGGGTACTAAAGGTAGCGACAGGGCAGTAACACATACTATCACCAAAATTGAGGCCCAAGAGGAGGTTGAGAAACCAACCATGGATAACCAGAACAAGGCGTTCCGTTCCCGCCTCGTGGCATGTTGGATGTTATCAAATGCCTCCCTTGCGATTGCTATCGAGAACATCAATGGTCTGCCAAGTGACAATGTTGCTGAAGACAATGCGCGACTGCAACAAAAACAGAACCTCTATTTCGTTGTTATCCTATACTCTACCTTTGGTCTTTCTGCTATACGCTTCATCGGGGTGAGTATTGTTCTCTCTTTCTGCAAATGCAAGTATGATGATTTGGACTTCCAGTGTTTGTACTATTTCTTCAAATGTATACTCTCCAGATTCTGCCGTAGGAATTAGATGGCATTGATCAAGAGTGATCAAGATATGATTTCCCTTCTTCTCTACGCTTCGTCAGTAAAAAGTGACTGTTAATACATATACATACATGTGACACAATCTAATACCTGCAGCCATACCTACTGGGTAGAGTTAATCTCGGGTCGACCCCGGGTCTATTTGGGATGACCCGAACCCGGTAGGTCGGGTTTCGGGTGCGACGCGTGACCCAGGTGTGACGTTCTGGACCCTTCATTCTAGTACATTAGTACATTCCCTCGAACAACCTCCACTCACCTAGAATAATCCTTCATTTCTTCTTATTAATCACCCTACTCTTTCCATTATTAAAACTTTTGTTACTTGAATGTCACATATTTTGAGCTTTACTCTTATCAAAACTCTTACATCAGCAAAAAAAAACCTAACTTATGGAACTTGAGACAACTTGAACAAGTACATAAGTTAACTTCAAGTTCCAAGGTCCAAGTTCTTCAAGTTAGGTTACCAACTTGAAAATAACTTGAATATTTTGTAACTTGCTGAACTTGGCTCAAGTTCACACAAGTGATGGCATGTTAATGTAAATTGATTGCAAGTATTCACAAGTGCCCAGCTCCAAGTTTATTCAATTTCTTGCAAGTAATACAGAAGTTATATTCAAGCTCTCTAAGTTCCTCACATTTCATTTTGTGTGACAGCTTCAATTGTTAATTAATACAAAATATTATTATCATGATTTGGATTTGGACCATGACTTAAAGACACACTACACCAGTCATGACATAACATCAAGAAACATTAACATGTATTGGTAGTAAGCTAGTAGTAGTCTGAGTCACAAGAGATGGTAGAAGTAAATAGGGGTGATAAAAAAAAAAAAAATAGAAATAGAACTAGGTAACCTACCATGAAATTCAAGAACATATAATAATAAAAAATTAATACTTATGTTGAACCTACAATGACACCACAACAACCTAAACCCTGCTACTGGTAGTACAGACTGCCAGTGCTCACCCTAGTATCTGTTTTCATTGTACTGCCAATGAGAATTCCTTGCACCACCATCACCACCCTGCTTGTTATTGTTAAAACAAGAGTGTAGCATGTATGCTAAGGTAGGTATGACTTAGACTTACTGAGGGTGGTTGTTGAGGTAGAAAAGAACTTAAGTATATAATGCGACTATTAAGAACTAATAATAGTTCAACACTCCCCTGAATACGAACATGGCAGCTATGAAGCGCCTTATGTTGGGACCATATTATTTGAGCACTTGGCAGCGCTATATGTGGGATTAGAAAACTCCAACCCATAATAGTTATCACGGAAGTATTCAAACTTCACACGTCCGAGATTCTTCGTGAGAAGATCAGCAGGGTTCTCAGTGCCTGGGATAAAATAGAGCTGAACCTTCTTTTCATCAATTACTTGACGAATGAAATGGAAAATGATATCTATGTGTTTTGATCTCTTCTCGATGGCAGGATTTTGTGCGATGAAGAGAGAGCCCATATTGTCTCCACAAATATCCATTGGTTCATTATTGTGTAAACCAAGTTCAGTCATTAGACTTCTGATCCAGATGGACTGACAACTACAATCGGAAATAGCCATGTACTCAGCCTCTGTGGACGATAACGCGATAGTCTTCTGCAATCTACTAACCCAGGCTACTGGACAGGATGCAATAGTGGACAGATAACCAGTTTGGGATCTTCGAGTAGAAGGATCACTAGCCCAATCAGAATCACTGTAAGTGATGAAACCCTCATTATCAGAACCATTAAGTGTCATTTGGTATTCCCGAGTCGCTAATAGGTATCTACAAATGTAGAGGGCTCTACACAGGTGTTCTTCTGTAGGGTTATGTGAATGTTGACTTAGCTTAGTCATGTTATGATCGTCAGTACATCACCAGACTATTTTGATCAAGTTCCAGAAATACCAATTGAATCTATTTCTAACTGAACTATCTTTGATACATACTAATTACTCAGCCAAAGCTATAGTTAGTATATAGTTATCTTTAGCACGTTTATTTTCTCTTTTCTACTTTTACTTTCGTTTTATCCCTTTGCCTCTTACAAGTTTCATAACTGTTACATGTTTTATACTTGATACAGGTCTCAGTAGGAGAAGGGTGTACTTACATGTTTTATCTCTCGTTTCACTTATTTCCGGACGACTCGTAGATAGTATAAATAGTCGTTTGTATTAGCCCTTGAAGTCTCAAGCTTCAAGTTGGTTAACTTCTAATCTACTCATTCTACGACCTCTGCCTGAACACCAGACAGTAGTTTAACTTGTAGAGATTGAACGCCTGTCTCAAGCGGCTTAGTGCCCAAGAGATCTAGGATCATAACACTATCCCTTTTGAGTGAAGGAATTCCTCAAGTTGTTTAGAGACATATTCGCCACCATTGTCTGTCCAGATACGCTTAATCGTTTTACTGAATTGCTTTTCCTCAAAGGCACAAAATCTTTCAAGTGCTGCAAAGGCATCAGATTTGGCTCATAAAAGGAGGATCCAGGCATGGCTAGAATAGTCATCATAGAACGTCATTGCCCACTTGTACTTGTGGTACGAGGCAACAGGGAATTCTAGAAGATCACTGTGGATCAATTCTAAAAATGACTTTGCTCGTGTCGAAGAAGGATGATGTGTGTCATCAGACATTTTGCCTTGAGCACAACCGTCACAAACTTGATGAGAGATAGGAATGTCAAACTCAGGTACTTTTTCTGAGTGTTTTGGGAGTTGTTGCAATACTTCCTTTCCAGGATGTGCCAATCGATGGTGCCAAAGATCATAAACAGATAATTTAGATGCACAATAAGATAGCACCTGATTCGCAGTATAGTGACACACAATCCGAGTATGAATGTGGTGGAGTGCATCTTCTAACTCTTTGAACACAGGTATGCGTGTAGCATGCATAAATAATTTTCCGTTTGAACAAAATATGTTGGTTTGCTTTAAATTAGACTCACTCCTCATTCCTTGCAGCCATAAGGTGCCAGGTGAAATGATTCTAGTGGAGAGAGACGCAATATAATAGACCAGATACAGTGGAGTCGTTCTTGTAACTCCGTCTACATCAGGATTTCGTGCACTTTTTTTCGGGCTACTTACTGCTCCTTTTAGGGCTTAAGTCAGCTTATGCTCCTTAATATCCTTGTGGGTACCTTATGATACCTTGGTGAAAATTTCTCCAAGGAGCCCAAAGTGGCTTCAAGTAAAATATCTTCTACAAGGAACTTCAAGTTCTCTCAAGGGCCAACCAAATATGTTCTGAGAATTCTTATTCTTAGGCAGTATTACAGTAGAGAAATCAATAAATGCATTATTGCGCAACCAATACACCACATAGAGCTATATAACTAGTACCATTAGATAGGTATCGTAAGTGGGGTTCTGTAGAGCCTAAGAACGTGCCTAGAAGCCAAGAATTGAAAGTGTGACACCCTTAAGGAACATTCTGCATTTTGGACTTGACGAAATTTTGAAAATGGGTGATCATGTGACAGTGGGAACATGGACACATCACACCATGTTACTGCCTCTCCCCATTTCTTTCCATTCCCCTTGACGAAATGCTCAACCCCACACCTGTCACCTTGCTACTCAACTCCTGACTTCTATAGCCTGGCCCACCCCTCCCCTTAGCCACAACACATTCAACATCCACCCTATCACACTCCTCCCTCTACAACCACCAGAGGTCAAGACTACTAACAACCTCAATTTCGCGTCATATGCCACGTTTTTAGGCTCGTTAGAACCGCATTAAAGAGGCGAATGAATAGAGGGTAGAATGGCGCGAAACGGGGGAGTATTCATTGGTTAAAGGTGTGTTTTCTATTTTTTTTATACTATTCCTACATATTCTCCTTTAACATATCCATTTCTTCGCGTCCTGACGCGTTTTTAGGCTCTACAGAATGCCACAAATCACCGCTTTCCAATGCCACCAGCCTCGTACGATTTGGTGAAGAACTCGGCACACTGATGATATCTTTATAATGTAAGTTGATTTTTTTTGATTTATAACTTTATTAATAATATTGTTCTACAGTTGCCTCACGTTTATTAGTAGTTTAGCTATTATATCATTACATTTGTATTAGATTAGAGTCACAATACACTTTTTTTAACTCTACTCCTCTCGAAAAAATGATTAAAATTATATTATATTATAATATTATACTATTTCCAAGCTGCTAAATGTGTTCCCAAGTAGTCCTCAAGTATTTTCAAGCAGTCCCCAAGTATTTTCATGCTTCCACAAGGTAGAGGGACCTACTTATTGAGCTTGGAGCAGCTCTTCAAGTTGCTCCAAGGAGAATTCCAGATTTCCCCAAAACTTACTTGAAGTTACTTGTACTTCCTTGAAACCACCTCCAAGGAAGCACAAGTACCTTCAAGGAAATGCGCGAAATCCTGATGTACTTCATGTTGAAAGAGGACTTTCCCACGGCCAGTAATGCCAATGAGTTTGTCGTTAGCAGTTCTAACATTGCCAAACACTCCTTCTGTTACGAGTCCACCCAAACCACCGGCCCGTACCACCACCACCGAGGAAGACTTGTTCGCCATCTTCCCCGAACTCATTCCCAATGACGACACCATGGACGACTCCGCTTGACATACCATTCCCCGGTGACATCACAGCGACATCACTATGACATCGTTATGACCTAACGTCGAACTAAGTATAAGACTCCACTTATGCTTAGAAGTATACATTTCCCCGACTCCAGTATTAGTTATCCATTTCATCATTTTACTCCTGTTGACTAATCTTTCATTGTATATGGAGTAAATAGTCCCCGACCTCGATGTCTCACCTACTCCTGTTGACAGTTCTAGCATTGTGTATGGAGTAGATTATAAAGCGATGACGAGTATTAGGTTATAATTAGTTAGTAGCTATTATTAGGTACATCCCTAGAATAGTATAAATACTCGATGTATTAGACGATTAAAGCCCTAAGCTTTAATCTCTTCTGTTGTAGCCCTTATACATCTCTGTCTCCATACCTCTTGGTCACTAGGTTGAAAGGCCTTGAGATTGCAGCAGAGTGTTTATTGATCGCACGTTCCTACACGACTGCACTCTAGCGTTTAAGTTCCAGGAGTGTTCAGCTTAACGGTTCGTGGTCATAACATTAGATTAAAGCTTCCCTTTCACTGGACCGGTAGGGTTATCCGGTCTCTCCCCCTTGGAACCGAACGGAGGATTGTCGAAACCCGACAGTCAATCGATTCCCGTCATCTTGGAACTTGAAACGGCGTTACTTGTTCTGGTCTAACCGGTACCTCTTAGTGGTATACTGGTAGTCGTTATACCCGCTAATCCCTGGTATAACGCGTCGCAGCTCACAAAGTGATACTCCTTCGCCGGAGCAAAGTGGGAAGTCTAGGTGTTTGAAATCCTAGCCAACCGGACCGCGGTGGGTTTGTACATCGCTGAAATCTACGCATTTAGTAAGTCGTAGTCAGGCCCCTTTAATTAGGACCTCCTGGCCGTCAAGCTCTAAGCGAGCGCAAGCTGTTAAGTCAGTAAAAGCTCTAAGCGAGCACTCAAGCTGTTAGTCAGTAAAAGCTCTAAGCGAGCATTATCAAGCTGTTAGGCAGCAGTTCTCCCTTTTCCATTCCCAATCCATTCCTTACACCCCCACACTCCTTTATAAAAACCTCTACCAATTCTTGGGCAACCACCAACTCTGAATCATCATTTCACGACAACGAAGAACCAGTCAAACATCAGTTCCTAAACCGGAATTTGATAGGTCACAACTTCAACGAAGCAGATCTCGTTACCGAGAAACCCCTTCCACCGAACCCTTCCCAGTTCACATCCCCGGACCGATCCAAGCCTCTACCTCACAAGACTCTGGACGCTCCACCTCGTCATTTTATACACAACCACCAGTACCTCCCCAATCTCAGCTTTTCGGAGAACCTAGTCCTATACAACGACAAGGTTCGCAATCTAGCGAAACTTCAAAACAGCAATACAGAGAGAAACAACAACAATCTTCATCTGAAGAAGACTCAGACGACGACGACCCCCCGCCAATCCCTCCTCGAAGACCTAGAGTTACTATCCCGTCTCGAGTCCATACACCAATCACAACTCCACACACTCCGTCATTACCCCCGGCTCCACCAAATCCCTCCACACCTACTACAAACAGCTCGTCAAGCTCAAATCCAACGATGCCCTCCACAACTACAGTCCCAGCACTCAAACTCCCTGTTCCCCCACCATTCGCTGGAGACACAGCATCCTACGGTCATTGGAAACAACGACTTGGAATCTACTATGCAGCAGATCAAGCCCGATTCCATGACAGCGAAACAAAGATCCTATACACTCTTTCCCTTATGGTTGGACCGGCAGCCACATGGGCACATGCCTTCACAGAAAGCGCATATGACGACAAGACTTCAACCTACAATTTGGGAACCTTCACAGCATTCACCAAAGCCTTGGACACAAGCTTCCGCTCATCCACCCATGTCTCAGATGCCATGGCCCGGATTACCAAGTTTAAACAAGGAATGCGCAACGTACACGAGTACATCGCAGAATTCGAATCCCTCGCACTTGAAGCACAAATCACACAAGACACACTCAAAATCCATCTCTTCAAAATGGGTCTTGAACCCACAATTGGAATGTATGCCATCAGAGCCATGCCAGCCGATACCTATGAAGCATGGAAAGGCGCTGCCCGCGCAGCCAGCCACATACTTCAGTCTGAACGAGACTATCGTCAGACACACTATCCCCAAAGGAACCCTCAAATACGTCAAAACCCTCGCTATCGCCAGGCTCAAAACTTTCGTCAACCGCAGTCTATCCCGCGTTACGTTCAACCACCCGTGGTCGCAAAAGACCCGTACGCCATGGATGTCGACTACATCGAAGAGGCAATCAATAACCTTCGCCTCAACGGTGAAGAGGAACTCTGTAACATACACGATGAACAGGAGGACTTGAAGAAGAAGCCCCTCAGCCATCTCAAATTGATCCCGGAGAAATCCTTAATCAATTCATCGACAGAGTCTTCACAAGCGAACAAAAGGAATTGTTCAGAGAACGACTCTGTTTCCTCTGCAAGAAACCAGGCCATTTCGCCAACCGATGCCCAGCTCGACGAACTGGCCCATCACCTAATCGCCCGAGGTCAATCCCTCGCCAGGCGTACAACCAGAGGAAGGCCCCGACCAAGAATCGAAACCCCCATCTACGACGCCAGATCAACAACCTCATTGAAACCGCCCCTGAAGAAGAAGTAGCAGACGTCTACGATTACTTCTCCCAAGACAACATGAACGACGATTTCAACAGCGAAATCAAGGATTTTGCTTAAAGAGATTAGCCACCACGTCTAACTCTCTTCCATCTGTGTCTACTGCCCCATCTACATCATCATATTCTATTCCTCTTCCACTCAACGCTGTACAACTCGGAGGAAATGGATCCAACTCTATCTACGCCCCCACACAAACTTCCAGTGCAGTAGCCAACTCAGAAACCGTGGATATCCTCGCCCTCATCGACTCAGGAGCAGGAGGAAATTTCATTGACCCAGCTTTGGTAAAACAACACCAATGGCCTGTCAAGAAACTCTTAAAACCCATTACTGCTTACAATGCAGATGGTACCAAAAATGGTGTTTGTTCATTCTATTCCCCATTGAACTGTACAGTTAATGGTCGACAAACAACCATCGAAGCCAAAATAATCAGTCTCGGAAAACCTAGAATCATTTTAGGATTCCCCTGGTTACAGGAAAATAATCCAGACATCAATTGGTCTGACAGATTACTTAAATGGAGAGAAGAAGAATCAAGCGACGAGATATACCTTGATCTAATTCAAACCATTACAGATGATGACACACAACTGAACAAAATCTGCCTCGACGAGGAAGACTCAGTTGAAATCAACGTCAAAACATCATCCTCTAACACCATTGCTCAACAATTTGGTGACAAGAAACAAGACGACCCTAAGAAAGTCGTTCCTAAAGAGTTTGCCGAATTCTACAAACTCTTTGACAAGAAAGCATCAGAACGCTTTCCTCAAACCCGACCTTGGGATCATAAAATTGAACTCGAAGATTCATTCGAAGCTCGCTCAATTAAACCATATCGGTTATCACCTCTGGAAGAGAAGGAACTGGACACCTTCTTAAAAGAGAATCTTGAAAAAGGTTACATTCGACCTTCGAAATCACCTATGGCCTCCCCTTTCTTCTTTGTAGGAAAGAAAGATGGAAAACTACGGCCCTGTCAAGATTACAGATATCTAAATCAACACACCATCAAGAATGCATATCCCATTCCCCTCATCTCATCAATACTTGATAAATTGAGAGATTCGAAATGGTTCACAAAACTTGATGTTCGTCTAGGATATAACAATATCCGCATAAAAGATGGAGATCAATGGAAAGGAGCCTTTAAAACAACTAAAGGACTTTTCGAACCCACAGTCATGTTCTTTGGAATGTGCAATTCGCCAGCTACCTTCCAAGCAATGATGGACTCATTGTTTAGAAAGCTGATAGATGATGGAGAAGTCATTGTCTATATGGATGATATCCTCATTCATGCCAAAACTAAAGAGGAACTTCGCCGTATTACTAAAGAAGTACTACGAATCCTCCTAAAGAATGATCTATTTCTCAAAACAGAGAAATGCGAATTCGAAAAACAACACCTCGAGTATCTCGGTGTAATCATCACTCCCAACAACGTCGCCATGGACCCCGCAAAATTACAAGGCATCCAACAATGGCCCGTACCCAAATCAGTACGAGACGTTCGCAAGTTCATTGGATTTTGCAACTTCTACCGCAAATTCATTCGAAACTACTCCGACCTCGCACATCCGCTTAACGCTCTTATGTCTAATACTAAAGTATTCGATTGGACATCCGAATGCCAGTCTTCATTCGAAGATCTGAAAGCGCGATTTCTCACACAGCCCATCCTCACAGTTGCCGATCAAACTAAACCGTTTGAAATAGAATGCGATGCATCTCTATACGCAACAGGAGCTGTCCTACTACAACGAGACACCAATGGAGTCAAGCACCCAGTTGCTTATCACAGCCGAAGTTTCAATCCCGCCGAACGAAATTATCATTGCTCAGAGCAAGAATTTCTCGCATAATTCGAGCACTCACAGAGTGGAGACACTACTTCGAAGGATCACCACACAAAACCATTGTATGGTCCGATCACGAAAACCTCAAACGTTGGAAAAACCCTCAAGATCTCAACCGACGACAAGCCCGCTGGACAGCATATATGCAACGATTTAACGTTGAAATTCGACATATACCCGGCAAGAAAAATGGTCCCGCTGATCATCTATCCCGAAGACCTGATCACGTACCTATCGGAGACGATAATCATGACGTAACTGCACTACCCCCGTCATTATTCTCCACAGATTTACAAGAAACGTCACTCTGCATTATTGATGACCTCATCGGTCAGAAAATAAAAGACGTCACTCAACAACGGTCTTCATCCATTCCTGAAACATACGTCATCGATGACGATGGTTTCCTCCGCTACCAGAATAAGATTGTCATCCCTGATGATCTTCTTCTTCGACGATCCCTCTTACAAAGAGTACACGACCATATCACCGCTGGACATCCAGGAATTACAGAAACTTTACGAAAACTAAAGCAATACTGTTACTGGCCCGGTATGAACTCGTTCGTACACAACTACGTTCAAGGTTGTGGAACTTGTCAACAATACAAGATCAACCGCCACCCACTCAAAGCACCTTTACAACCCATAAAAGGACCTGCTTCCATCCGTCCATTCACCCAAATCTCCATGGATATGATAACGGATCTACCTCCAGACGGCCCCTATGACTCTATATTGTCCATAGTGGACCATGGACTTACAAAGGGGATATTAATTATTCCTACTGCGAAAACAGCCACAGCCGATGACATAGCCGAGCTATTGATAGAACGGTTATTCGCCAAATTCGGAACTCCCGAAAAGGTTATCTCAGATCGAGGACCCCAATTCATCGCCAAGTCAATGCAAGAATTCTATTCAAAACTAAATATAGAACCCGCATACTCGACCGCCTATCATCCTCAATCCGACGGATCAACCGAAAGATTCAATCAAGAGATCTCGAACTATTCTTATCCATCTATTGCTCTGCAAATCCCAACTCCTGGGCACGAGCACTGCCTATCCTCGAATTTACACACAATTCCCGTACCCATGCTGGTCGCACTCAAACCCCATTCGAACTAATGTATGGCTATGCACCAAAAACATTCCATACTACGGAAGAACCCTCAAACATCCCATCTATCTCATCCCGATTTGAGTACCTCAAGCAAACAAGAGAACAGGCTCAAGAAGCTCATGAACATATGCGTCAACTTATGGCCGCTCGATCGAACAGACCATTACCAACCCTAGAACCAGGACAACGGGTCTGGCTCGATAACAGAAATCTCCAAATCAAATACAAATCGAAGAAAATGGCACAACGCCGAGAAGGCCCCTTCAAAATTCTACGCAAAATAGGAACAACCACCTATGAGCTAGAGTTACCAATGACGTGGAGGATCCACAACAAATTCCATATCCAACTCCTCACTCCTGTCAAAGAGAATGACGTATATGGCAAAATGTTTACAGCACCACCTCCAGACATTGTAAATGGAGAAGAAGAATACGAAGTCGAAAATATCCTACACCACCGAGGAACACCGAGGACAAGACGGTATCTTGTTCATTGGAAAGGATACTCTTCTACGGAAGATTCTTGGGAGCCTGAATCGAATCTTACCAATTCAGGAGCAATCCTAAAAAGTTATAAAGAGAGACATGGACTCTGACCAAATCCCCAGTTCAATGCTCTACTCTCCTCCCAATACACCCATCACTACTATCACCAATGCCCCCTCCACCGTACTCCCAACCCAAACCTTGGCTCCTACCAATGGTTCCACCACACGCATCCCTCTCCCGTATTCCCCTGACACTCAGCTTGTTCGATTCCGACTATCATGCGAAACATACATCGCTGACCTCGAATCCGTTCATCGAAACAACTCTGAACGCCGCACACTCCTTCACACCCTTCGGGAAGACCTATCTGCTTACTTTCCTCAAAGAGCTAAGGAACTGTACCTTTGGGACACCTTGGCCCACACTTGTCAAAAACTCCAATCGAATGGTTTTTCACAACCAGAGCATGCTAGCCTCCACCAGCTTTTCCAGGATCTTGACAGATCCCGAAATTCAAGACCTTCGCTCTTCAGCGTTAGTTTTGGACCACGATATGTTAGCACTAGCAACCTTGAGACTCGAAGGGACGGAACCCTTTCTAGAGACTCGGAAGCGACTCACACCCTCCTCAGGAACCACTACATGCTCGAACAATGGGCCCGGAACCTGACCACTCAGGAAAGCTACTACCTGACCAACCTACTATCCCACCAAACGTTCCCAGCCAATGTCCCCAGACCCCATACATGCCACCAATTAAATCCACACAGCGTCGGTGCCCTGCATGTAACGGACATAACCACTTCCTACCACATTGCGAAAGTTACTTCTGCAACCACTGTAAGCAAACTGCTCCAGGCCACTATGCCAAGCATTGCTCCCGCAACGTACAAAGGTCTCCCTTCCAACACCATCCCGACCTCCGTTATTGAGGAGCACTACATCCAAAACCCTAAACTCCGCCCTGCCGATAAAACGGACAGTAACATTCTACAAGGAGATAGGACACTTTTACAACAGCAACCGACACAACGACCAATCAATCGAGGGACAACGCGTCCTAGCATTCATGAACCACCAGAGATACGCCGCTCACGATCGACAGGACCCCGTACCCCGATTCCGACTGGATCTCGCAGTGAAAGACATCATCGATGCCATTCCCACTCTCGCCAAGCACGCCGCCGCTCACGCCAGAGTACTGGATCAAATCAAGAAGACTTTGGACGAGACTTTGGAGAAGACTACGACCCCGTCGCCGAGGCCAACATCACTGGCTCCCCTTGCAGAGACCTCTGAAGTTGAGAATGAGGACATTCCCCTTAAGGAAGGAAGTAATGTTACGAGTCCACCCAAACCACCGGCCCGTACCACCACCACCGAGGAAGACTTGTTCGCCATCTTCCCCGAACTCATTCCCAATGATGACACCATGGACGACTCCGCTTGACATACCATTCCCCGGTGACATCACAGTGACATCACTATGACATCGTTATGACCTAACGTCGAACTAAGTATGAGACTCCACTTATGCTTAGAAGTCTGCATTTCCCTAGCTCCAGTATTAGTTATCTGTTTCGTCATTTTACTCCTGTTGACTAATCTTTCATTGTATATGGAGTAAATAGTCCCCGACCCCGATGTCTCACCTACTCCTGTTGACAGTTCTAGCATTGTGTATGGAGTAGATTATAAAGCGATGACGAGTATTTGGGATATACGTAGTTAGTAGCTATTAATAGGTACATTCCTAGAATAGTATAAATACTCGCTGTATTAGACGATTAAAGCCCTAAGCTTTAATCTCTTCTGTTGTAGCCCTTATACATCTCTGTCTCCATACCTCTCGGTCACTAGGTTGAAAGGCCTTGAGATTGCAGCAGAGTGTTTATTGATCGCACGTTCCTACACGACTGCACTCTAGTGTTTAAGTTCCAGGAGTGTTCAGCTTAACGGTTCGTGGTCATAACACTATACCATATATGAGGAGAGTAAGGTTGAAAATATGTACTTCAGCATTTTGTTTAGAACGGCTATTTGCAGCAATTTTCTTTGACTTCCCAGAGCTCTGCTTCGAGTGGTCTTGCATTTGAACCATCTAAGGAACAAATGGCTAAATGATAAAATAATAAGCAAGTGAAAACATACCTCAGCAGCAAGAGCTGCACGAGCACGTTTAGGATCAAGTTCCAGCTCCCCTAAATCATCACCATCATCAGAATCCATCTCTGCCTCTTCTTCGGAATGTTCTTCAGAACTCAATGTATCTTCAGTAGTATTATTAGTATATGTCACTTTGGCTTTGACTGGTGGCTTGCTACCATTGGTTTCATCTTCACTATCTTCAATAATAACAGGTGCGCCCTTTCGTGTCTTCTTTGGCTAGTAGAATAAAAACGAATTAGGATATGAATACAAAATTTGAATATATGTTTAGTACTTACTATTGTTTACTTGACGTGATCGCTTTGCTTGAGCTTGGGTTTCATTAGAAATACTTGCTGCCCGTTTGCGTGAGGATTTCTTGTTGGTGTGTGAATGTGGTGGTTCCTCTTGAACAGGGCTTTTGGAGTGTCGCGTATTATGTGTTGACTTTCTTTTGGCCATATTAAGTGAAGTAGGATACTGAGTATAAAGTGGTGAATGTTAAAGCTGGTTGAGGAGGATGAGAATGAAGAACACAAACACACCTAGGCTTTTATAACAGAAAAACAATGGAAGCACCATGAAACAACCATATCCGAACACGGAGTACGTGTCAAACACAGTCCATAGGCCAACAAATGATATTTGATCTCTTTGTTAGCCACATGGTCCACCACAGTGTCTTTGTCTTTTACTCACCTGATAAGAGTAACTACGTTGTTTTTTTCAACTCTATCCTAATCCCGTTTTCACCTCTGAAGATCCAACCAAAATGCCACCATGTCCATTCTGTCATGTTATGGTTGCACGTCGTGGCCTGAAAAGCCATCTTCGAGCCAAGAATAATTGGCAGTGTAATGATTGGTGGAAGTCACAACAAAAGGCAGATTTTAAACGTGATCAACATGAGGGTAAGTTACACAGTCAAAGTGATATAGATATTGACTCACATATGGTATATTGTATTAAGAGAATATGATTATAGTCGATGACAAGGGTGATTTATTTGGTGAATACAACGAGGATTATTTTTCACAGGATATTGTGAGTGGTAGTCGTGAGGAAGAAGATATGGGTAGAGAGAGAGAGTTGAGCTCTGTCAATGATATTAGTATCAATGCTAATCAACAAGAAGAAGAAGACTTGGGTAGAATTTTGAATGAAGATGATGACTCTGAAGGGGATACAGATGAAAGTTCTGATGAAGATATCGACTTTGAAACAGATGAAGATATACTCGAGCCACTCCGTACTTATGACAACAGGACACCAAACAATAATGAACCATCTGAACACAATCTTGACAATGATTTAACAAATGGCATACCTATTATTTCTAGTCTCCTCAGCCCATCCAACCCTACAGTCCTTCCCCGACCACATGTTGTTGACGTTTTTCCAGCACATAAAACTGATACTGTATATATTCAACAAAAAGAACTATCATCAGAGGAAAGCTATCAGAAGAGTACTGAATCAGAAAAAAATGTTTACGCACCTTTCGTATCAAAACTTGACTGGGAAATTGCTCACTGGGCAAAACTGCGAGGTCCTGGTTCAACGGCATTTACAGATTTGATGAAGATTGAAAATGTGAGTAATACGTTGTAAATGTTGACACATGAAGCAAAAAAAACTTACAAACACTCAATAGGTAGCCACAAAACTAGGATTGTCATATAAAAATACTCAACAAATGAACGAAATCATCGACAAACTTCCTAACAGTCGTCCCCACTTTACCAAACGTAGTGTTGTTATCAATTCGGAAGTGTGCAATGTGTATTTTCGTGATGTTGTTGAGTGTATTCAGGCACTTGTAAGTGACTCTCGGCTTGGCCCTTATATGAAATTCTCTCCAGAAAAGCACTATGTCAACGAGAAACGTGATGAACGCATATACCATGACATGTATACAGGGAAATGGTGGTGGGCTACACAGGTATGACTGTTTCATACAATCTAGTCTTATTTTCGAAGTTAATAATTGTTAGAAACAATTAAACAAAGACTCACCGGGAGGGTCTATTATCCCACTCATTATATCTACCGACAAAACACAGTTAACACTATTCCGCAATAAATCAGCATACCCCATATACTTGACAATTGGTAACATACCAAAAGAGATCCGCCGCAAGCCCTCTTCGAGAGCATATATCCTCCTTGGATATTTGCCTACAACACGCCTGGAGGGAGTTACCAATAAAAGCTCACGCCGAAGAATGTTAGGAAACTTATACCATTCATGTATGAATGAAATTCTCTCACCTTTGGTAGAACTCGGAACCACTGGAATTATGCTAGCCACAGCAGATGGTACACGTCACAAGATGCATCCGATCTTGGCAGCATTTGTGGGGGATTACCCAGAGCAAGTCTTAACCACCTGCATTTATTCAGGTGATTGTCCAACATGTCCTAAGCCAGGATTTAATGAAGAGGATTGTGAGGATGATGATGATAGCGGCGGTGACAGTAATACAAGGTCATTCAACAATCTGCACGACCTTGATCACGTGCTGGACATTCTGGACTCATTTGACACCGACCCTGCTGGTTTCCTCAAACAATGCAGAGAAGCTCGTATCAAGCCCATTCTCCATCCCTTCTGGCGGAATCTTCCTTATGTTAATATTTACCAATCTATTACTCCTGATGTTTTACACCAACTCTATCAAGGCCTTGTTAAACATATAATGGCATGGCTTATCCGAGCATTTGGTCCTCTAGAAATTGATGCTCGATGTCGAAGACTTCCACCTAATCACAATATCCGGCTATTTTCTAAAGGAATCACATCCCTATCCCATGTCTCTGGTAAAGAACATGATCAAATAGCCAAGATTTTACTGGGTCTGATTGTAGATCTTGGCTTACCTGGACAATCACCTAGAACCTCTTCTCCACAAGCCAAGTTACTTGTAACCTGTCTACGTGCCCTCTTGGACTTTCTCTTTCTCGCTCAATACCCCTTCCACACCACCTCAACCCTTCATCAACTTGACCTCTCACTTGCTACTTTTCACGACAATAAACATATTTTTGTAGATTTGGGGATCAGAAAAGGGTTTGGTCGGCTGCCAAAACTACACTTTGCACAACACTACGTTGAAAAAATCAAACTTTTTGGGACCACTGATAACTTTAATACTGAGTATACAGAACGTCTACATATTGATTTTACGAAGGACGCATACCGAGCTACAAACCATAAGGATGATGAATTTATGCAGATGACATTATGGATTGAACGCAAAGAGAAGATTCTTCGCCACAAGCAATACATTGAATGGCGTCAATCATCCCCCTCTCAACCTTCCTACCACCCTCAATCTCCTTTATCACTTTATCCACATGAACATAGATTGCATCTTGCTCAACGACCCAGTATTCGAAAAGTCACAATCAGTGACTTTGTTACAAAATATCAAGCCATTTTCTTCCAGGCAGCCCTAGCACGTTTCATTATCCTTGCCCATCATCCAACATATTCCACTGCCGAAGTTGAAAAGGCCATTTGGGGCGTCTACATGCCTCAAAAAGACTACTGGACCTGGGATCGGATCAAATTCATATCAATAGACGCGTTTTCTGAAGTCAAATCTACAAGTGATTCAATCCACGCAAACCCCAAGACTGGTCGCTTTGATACCGTATTAGTAAAGGTACAGGATTCTGGCAGCAGTAGGAATGGGATCCATGGTACGTGAGCACTGTACATTTATATATTTAATAACTACTATAACTTGTGTGTATACAGCATATCAAGCTGCACGCGTTCGTGCTATTTTTGCAATGCCACCTTCAATACAGTCTATGACCTTTACATGCGAAGGTAAAGTTCCCGTGCACCTTGCGTATGTGGAATGGTATACAGCATTCCCACAGCGACCTGAGCTACACCACTCTATGTACAAAATATCTCTGCAACGTGACAGAGGAAGTACATCACCAGTGAGTAGTATTATTCCTGTAACCTCTATAGCATGTAGTGTACATTTGTTTCCATGCTTTGGTCCACATGTACAGAGTAACTGGTCAAGTAGGAATGTTTTGGATCAGGCATCTTCTTTCTATGTAAACCCGTTCAGTAATAGACATATGTATCATTTAAACACAGAATAGACAGTTTGGTACATCCGACAATGATGCTAATAAAATTAAATGTTGTTACCAAGCACGCTCAGATTGTAATGGTTGACGAAACTTTGCACTGATCAATGAATCGATGATGATGACATGGAAATAAAAATAGCCTTTTAGATATCATGTACGTGCATTCTAATCTAAATGTATCTTAGGACTAAATAGAAAAAAATCGGTATATAATTTATACAAGGAGTTCAAGTACAAATCTATGTTCACGTCAGATTGTCTGAGTTATACCAAATTGCAATGTTTTATGTTAAATTATTTAAATTATCCTATAGTTATGTATAATTCTCAATCTCCCGTTTTCCTGATGGCCAGTCAATTATACTACTTGATTAGGGTCTCGAATTAGAATGCATCCCAGCCCCTCCAGGGTGGTGTGGAGTCCTGCAGGTGCTGCGGGGTATTGTTACAAAACTATTAATCTTTTAAAATTGGGTCGACGGTGATTCGATGCTTCGGACTTCTTATTAGGATCATTGGAATCTTAGAAATGGTGACTCTGACCTGATAAAACGAATACGCATAGCCCGAGTACAATCTCATAGGAAACATCGTAAAGGACCAAGATAGGCACACTTCTGGTTGGGATGGTGGGGAAGTGATCGGTACCTCACGAACCCAGCGATGTTGCAGGCAATTAGTGGCATGTATTGATATAAATAGATCGGCCCTCCGCCAGGCTGGGCATGAATTATTAACTTCCCCACATTACATATTATCCTATTAATAAGTTCTTTGCTGGAGCCTCCTTGAAATATTCGAACTTCATCGTCAATTCCTCCCGTGTACGGTGTTGTGTTACACCTTGTTGGGAATCACGCCAACTTCCAAGTTGAGTTGGTGGGGAGTTTATGTACAATCTTGCCGATGGAATATAGATGGGAGACCAGTATTCTCCTCTTCCTCTTCATTAAGGCAGTTGATCCTTCACCAAGCTACGTAATACTAAGCAATAATCAGAGTGACCATTGCCTATAATCCAAAATTCTTAGTTATAAGTAAGGGATTTTTAAGCTTCAAAAGTAATTATTAATTTCACTATGTTTGTTTTCTATGGCGCTCTGCACTATTACTACATCTACTATCTACTTGCAAACATCATAGCACTTGAGTGTCTCCCACATCTCAGCATTATATTTATACTGTTGTTTGAGCATATCATCAATGTTTGTCGTCTGAATTGTACCGTGCATCAGATTTAAATATTCCATACATAGGTACTCAGTCACTTACCGCTGGCTTGGTCATTCCGAAATCAATTGGATTGGCTGTTGAAATCGCTCCTGATTCGTTCACAAGCCACTGTACAATAATTAGTAAACGGACTATATAGTATGGATCCATTGCTTACATTTCCGGGATGATTATCACCATGCACGAAACCAGATGGAATCATCTTTTCTAGTTGAGTCTTGATCACTGTCCTAGCAGCCGTCATATCGTCTTCACAAGCCTTCTTAGTAGCAAACTTGGTAGTATCCTTAACCCAACGGAACCAAATTTCTCCTCCCGAAGCACCTTTTGTGATCAACCAGGCGTAACTGGTGGCAGTACCTTCACTAGAAGCAACGAACAAGCCGTTTCCAAGAGCTTTAGAGGCTGCCTCGGTATGCTTGACCTCATCAGCGAAGCCCTTTGGTGCGGCTCCCTTTGCCTTGGGTCGTTTGGCGTATGTTCCACCACTGGCTTTGAATGTCTACAAATAATCATGATAATAAATCAATATATATGACTAGAATGGTTGATGAATTGACGACTTACCACATCACCACCTTGACCTGATACCTCATCCGCTAGCGTGTAAGATTTGCCATCCACAGTAATAGCTTAGTATTCCACGTGTCAGTGTGACATAGATGTAAAATAAAGTACTGAACTCACTTTTACCGGTAGTATCTCTTCCATATAGGATCGAGTCTTCTTCTTGGGAGTGGTACTGCCACCGCCACTATAACTGCCTCTCTTACTAGTGAGGGTCTTGCATTTCTTCTTGTCTGTAGGTTTCTTGTTGTCGGCAGGTGGCTTCTTGTTATCTGCGGGTGGCTTCTTATCGTCTGCGGGGGTTTCTTGTTGTCTGCAGGAGGTTTCTTGTTGTCTGCAGGAGGTTTCTTGTTGTCCGCAGGAGGAGCTGGAGCTGGAGCTGGAGTTGACGGTTTCTTCGCTCTTGTATCCAATTCTCGTTCCTCGAGGTCATCGTACAGACCTCGTGCATAAAGCTCGTCATCCTCGAATGACCTCTCTTCATAGAGGTTACTATAATCACGGGCTTCGAGATCATATCCTTCGTAATCACGTTCGACAAGATCCATGTTGTCCAAGTCCTAATTCTTTCATCAATATCATTATTCATGATATATGAATACAAAGTGCGTACCAAGGGCAATGCAACAGTAGACTTGGTTCCATGAAGAGGAGAGCCAAGTAAGTGCTTACTTGTTGTAGATTTGAAATGCACCGGGCACTGAAGACTCCAAGTTGAACATTGTAGGCTTTTATACCTTTACGCACCAAACACCAACTTACTAATGATACACCGGCAAGCACCTGGAACATATCCATACCCATGCACATATCATGCAATGGAGATTCGGATATAGAAGATGGGGATATCATGGTCTTGGTTAACCGATACGCGTTCAGTGCAAAGCGCCGGTGTTGATCATGGTTTTCAGCATTCATTAACATTGAACAACTGTAACAGCGTCAGATCACCATGCAACACCATGCTAAATTTAGCCTACCACGTTGATCGTCACTCAAATTGGAAACTCAAAACACATCGGTTCCGACCATCCATTGCAAATGGGTCAAGTAGAAGAAGCTATGGGAAGCTATGTGAAGCTATGTGAAAAGAGAATAGCGAACTCTCAGAGCGGCGTCAGACTCCTATTAACACATTTTTTGAAATATTATTACTTTTGATTAAATTGAAACCGTTTAGAATTTAAAATTCATCGGCGCTACAGTGTTTTGAGCTGCACCACTAATAACAAAGAAAGATGATCTTCCGCAGCACATTATCCGTGGAATATATCACGTTCCTATCAACCCCTGTCAGTGTTAGACTAGCATCCTGATTCGTCAGCGGAGATACTTGGATATTCAAGAAACGGAGATATCGATCCATCAAATTGATTGTCGAGTAATACAATAACGCTGTACTTAGTAAGTAAGGCAAATATTTGCCGTTCTCGTGAATTTTATCAAATAAGTAAACGAACGCGTTTGGGACAAGGCTGGCACACGATCCAGTGTTAACTCTGTTTCATGTTTTAATGTTGGTGATTTTCCGCAAGCTTACAATTTCAGGAGTTCCTTGATCTGCTTCTTGCTGTGTAGGTGGATCCGCGCAACTTGACTGGTATCTCAAGTAACCTCATCGATCAAAGGCAATAGAACGTAAAACGTATCAGATGTAACGAAGGGAACTTGTAGTGTCTGTTTCGATTCCGGTTTAAATTGCGCCAGAGTTGCCGGCAGGATACAACAGGCTATACCACCAAGAGAAAGGTGTTTTTCCTCCGTCTATTATCTTTGGGATACATCCGTTTCTAGCCCTTACTCACTGTCAGAGTTAGTTGCAACTTGGACTTGATTTGACCACCGGTGACCGGAAATCAATCTCTCAAATTGATTGTTGTGTAATAATATAGTAGTATTACATTGTAACCTATTGTAGCGATTGGTATCGCCATCCCCTCGAGTGTTAGTTAGCTTAGCGGCTAACTACAGTCCTCTCGTTTGTCTGCAATCTGTGGGGATTCTCGTGCAAAATCTTTCAATATGCTTTCTAAGGTCAGAGTCGAAATCTTTTATTAGCTTTACGACCTCATTAAGAGAATTGTCGGGTGGTCCTTTGGGTAAGTCATCAAGCTGACCGCGTGCATGTATCATAGATTTCTCTATTTCCTCCCGAATTTCGGGCAATCTGATAGAAGAAATGAGTCTGATGTTATCAGAGAAGAAAAGTAGTTATGAGCTTTTTGGCAATGAGATCCGAGAGCGCTGAACTCAATCGTTCAAGCAGGTTCGAGGTACGCAAATATTTTTGATACATTCCTTCTAACTCGGACCAAGGGGGCGTCATGCTGAAGAAATCATTTTCTGTGCCCATGTCAGATTCTGGTTCAGGTCATTGGAACTTGGTTGTTTGACGCAATAACAGTTGTTCTCGGAAGGCTCCTTTTCGTTACGAATAAACTTGGTCCATTCATCTTCTTCACCTTGCGGAATTCTATCCGGTTTGGTCAAGACACCTATTA